>JANSTQ010097873.1:0-14318 GCA_026167885.1 Bergia puertoricense
GGGTTGGGAGGCGGAATGTGTCTGCGTCAAATTCAAACCACTATAGCTCAGCACCCGTCGTAGATCTGGCAACGATATTTGGTGACTTTACCCAATATTTATTGGGAAACCATTTGATGTGCCATTTTTGTCCCACTTAATTAAGTCATTGCCGTTAGATAAAATTAAGGAATTACTAAAAAAATCTATAATATATCATTGTAACATAATTTTCTAGACGTTGATGCACATAATCGCAAGAGAAAAAACTCGAGTTGGCATGCAGAGTGTCTCTTCACAGTGCATTTACTAAGTTACCTTTACGCCTGGTCCATGTTGCTTGACTATCAGATGGTATACACTGTTGGCACCAGTCCTTGGGATTTGATTGGTTGAAGGCAAAACAATGACCATCAATGAGGCATGAGTTTGGCTATACAAAAGATAAAAGACATTATTCAAAACTTTGAATAACATGCATTTTTATAAAAGTTATTTTAAAAACTATCGAGTTCCACAAACGGAGTTTTGTTTTAAAAATTAAAATTCAGATTAACTAGTATTAATAGTTTTGGATTAATTCAGTGTCACAATATATTCAGAAAGGTAAAACTAGCGTTAAAAAAAGACTAAAGAAAAGGAAATTAACATTAAAACATTAACAACCTGTAATCGATGCAACCTTGACCTTGAAACTGGTCTTACCATTTTATGATGACATCACACGTTTGCAATAAGATTTTGTGTTTGATGTAATAATAATAACAATAATAATAATAGCTACAATAGTGATAAACAGCTTCATTTAAGGAGGTTGGCACGTAACAGACTCTTCTTTGAAAAGGTTTATTCCAATACTTCCAAGAAGGACCAGATGCTAAAATTAGATTCGATATTTTTTCTTGACAGTATTTTTAGATTTATCCATTTCATGTGAAAGGATGCTATTAGGACCATTGATTCAGATAATTATTGTTAATTTGGTTCGACCTTTTGTTTGTACAAATGTTTGTACGAATCCCAGACTCATGTCACTAACATTTGTAACAAAGGCTAACCAAATCTACCTTCAAAGTACACACTGCGGACTTGGAACAGTTTTGGCACACTGAGTCGAAAGATACAAAGCGAACTTTCTTCGCACTCGCATGCACACCGTCATTAGATATGGCTATCATAAGCCCTCCTGCGGGGGTACTTTCGTGATCAAAGTCGTCAAGTTTGGTTGGTGGCTCTGGCAAATAACATCGAACTCCGTATAGGTCTACCATTACCCCTCGAAACTTCATTGTAAAATTTCGTGGCTTCCAATTGCCTTTCACCACCTAATCATGAAAACCACAATCATATATCAATAGCAGGAACAAACGTAGATTATGTTGATGTTATTTTTTGTCTAAAAGTCGTAGCTGTCTGTGGTTATACAACTTTCCCAGACCTGATTAAGGGTTAAACGTTCTTTCCCTGATCATGATCAATTCTGAATCGCCAAGCTGAAGTGTTGATGATTCGTTAAACACTACCTACCAACCTACCTACCTACAACCTCACTTTACCAATCTGTTTAACCTCTGCCACATTTTGAGCACTAGTCAATGAGAACTAAGTCTTATTTTTTTATTTTTTTATTTATCTATCTATTTATTTATTTATTTTGCCCTTTTACTACCTAGTTACATCAAGTAATAAGCTCTCTAGTGTTCTCCACCTTGTAGAAAATTTCTTTTTGTTTGCAATACTGGTTCCTTTCTTTTCTATATTGTATATATACTTGATATAACTCTTTAGGCTAAAGAGGCTTGTGTGGTGCCCTTCCATTTTGCATTTATATATGTAAAATTTTGAAGTAATTATAATGAAGGTTATTACGTCCTTGTATGGCAAATTTTCGCTCAAACCAAATAAAACAGATTGAACTGTGAACTGAAATTGAAAACTTGTTATTCGGCTGATCCATTTGGCAAGGGCACCCCACAGGGGCTGTATTTCTCTACAGTACCAGAAGAGATGTTTTATGGTTTCAGAGGCTTCTAAACAGAAAGTACACTTTTCATTATCTATTATTTTTATTTTTGTTAAAAAAAGTATTCGTTGCCAAAGTACGCTGCAAAATTTTGTATTGCAAGCTCTGTAGCTTTGTTTGGATTGTGCATGAGAAGGGCATTTTATAAATGCATGACCAATCTTCCATTTGGCATGAGAGATCACAAGTCTTATTTCATTAAGCCTCCCTGCAGACTATTATTTTCCCTCGCAAAGAGAGCAATCCCCCTTGGAAAAACTTTTATCTTATAGATATGAGTGGCGCGTGATATATTGAAATATATCACGTGACCTGATTTGTCTATAAATAATTGCGATGTTTTAAATCTAGTTATGTCGGGTATACTTCCCCCCCCCCTCCCCAACGTATCAGGGAACACCGTAACTCAGCAACTGGACACCACAAGAACATCAAACATGGCCTGGACAAATTTGCTAACACTAAACATCTTTTTAAGGTTCTTAGAAAATGAAAATCAAAGTTTTATTGTTTAGTGTACGAGATGCTCTACATCAGAGACATTCGTCCAAACTTAAATACACAGAGGGACTCTATCCGTGCTAAGGTGTCTCTTTTAATGAAGATATTGTGCTCTACAAATATGCTTTTAAGAACAGTTTACTTTTAAAAATCAATAAAAGATTTTGACTGTGTTTGCTTTTGTAAACTTAAAAAGATTGTTACCTTGAATTCAATAACATGGCATGTGATGTTATCAGAATCTATGAATCCTTGTCCAAAAATATTTGTCTTTTTGCAAGGTCTTCTCCTGATGTCGCAGAGACCGCCGTCAATAACTCTGAAAATGTAAAGTAGAAAACTTGTTCTCTTTCTCTCGTTACCATCATTCTCGCTATCAGTAGGAGAATCACTATTGGTGCCATTGCCATTTTCATTATCTTACAGTAACCATAACAATGACCATGACCATGAACATGTTGTCTATTTATATGTAAAAATATAAAAGTATGTGTTACATCGCCTCACGAACCGGGAGCTCTACGCAGATATACCATCATTATCCGTCACCATCCGGGAGAGAAAGTTGCAATTTGCCAGTCACTGCTGGTGCAGCAAAAAAGAGGTAGCTAGCGACCTCCTTCTTTGGCAGCCCAAGCACGTTTCCATCTCGTTGGATCATCCCACACACAACTTTTTAAATCAATTAGGAGACGACTCAGGTTGATTCCCTGAGGAGCTCCCAGCCGCGATAGCTGACTGTGATGGATGGAGGAAAAGAGTTGTGAGGGCCCGAGCAAGCTCAACCAGTTCAGATGGTGATTTTTGTATACTTCGCCCAAGTCCCGAGTTAGTAACGGAATTCTACCACACAGCATTCATGCCAACAGTGTATTTTTCAATTTTTGTTTCTATTTATGATTTCCGTTGCTTAAATAAAGTTTCCGCTCTGGTTCATTACTAAGGGTTCATGCAGTTCCACACCAGTAATGCGGATTTTAGCGAAGAATAGACGATGAAAGCTGTTCCAATTCTTTTGATACAGAACTGTAGATTCTGTAAGTGATGTTACAGTACGTTGTTTTTAACAGTCTTTTTGTTAGAGACGTCTACATGAATATGGCTTGGCCAATTTTTCCCAGTCTGAATAGGGTCAATCTGTACTAAGGTTCTCATCACTTCAGCACCAAAAGCTGCTACCTCTGACTCCTGTGTTGTAACTTTTAACCCGAATCGAGTGCCCCATGATTTCAACCATCGAGAACTTTCTTGATATTTAAGTAATATTAAACCACCAAATCTCGTGACTTTTACTAGGATTTATTGGAAAACAAGTTTCTGAGAACATTTGTGTAAATGGTATCACTTGTTACCATGGCAACGCAGTTTTTAACACCATACTTGGTCATTTTTTGGCTATATACATTTTTCTAAATATACCAACGGAATATTTCAAACAAGTGCTAGTTTTCAGTCTTGAAGTCGATTGAGCGTTGTTTTATCATGTGATTTACATTGCTATGATTAGTAACGTCATTAAACGTTGCGCATCGTCTTTCTAAGAAGTCCAAGATGGCGGCTTTGAGCTCTACACTGTGTCAAAATTTAAAACACTTCCTGTCGGATTTGTATTTGAGAACGTTGTAAACAAATTAAAGCCAAAAACGATTGAGTGAAGTTGATGGCAATTGATAAAAATGTTAAAGTTACAGTTTATTATTATGAGTTAAAGTGATGTTTGAACATTGAACTTCACTGAATCAACCTGCTTTGCTGAATACTGAAATACTGCAAAATAAATCCATTTCTATTAAAGAAGTATTTGTTTATCGATTTCCGACATCTATTTGTTCATTTTCCATGTCACAAACGTAAGTTCTAAAAAGCAAGATTTCGTAAAAACAAAAAATTTTTGACGTCATTATGACATACGATGTCATTATTACATCAAATTAATCGCCTTACGATTTTCTGCTAGTCCACCAATTTCATTTCAATACCTTAAAACAGTTTTAGAGTAAAACAAACCTACCCAAAAAGTTCTGGCCCCTGGTCTGCTGCTATTGAGCAGTCCGCAGCAGTATATCCTTCTTCGCATACGCAACTTCCATTGTGGCAACTTCCATGATTGCTGCAGTCATTTGCGCATAAGTTATTAGTAACTTTTGTTGGGGGAATTAAGTTACCACTTTCGTCTTTCTGGTAGAGTGAAAGATTCTTAATTGCCGCTTCTTCACATTGTGCTTTCATGGAGGAAAAAGCAAATGCTGCAAAGACCATGTCGCCTGTTGCCTGTGTAATAAATTGAGTAGAAAAAAACCCACCTATTTTAGTATATTCAAAACATGTAATAATTTAAACAGTATCACTGTGACGCAAAGTCCATTGTAACATTTTCGTTTTCTGACGTGCACACAGACCTTAAAATAGCTTCGAAGTACTATAGTAGGTATGGAATTACCCCCTTTCTGTCGAAGGATTTTCATTAACGTGCGGAGGAATAAATTATCTAAGGATGACGTCAGAGCTCATGAATAAAATGAGGAGGATTACATTATTTCTTTTGTTTTCCTAGCTCATGAATAAAATGTGGTGGCCGGCATACATTTCTTTTCTTCTTGGAGGGCTTGCCCAAACTTGCCCGATGCCTCTTTTGTTATGAAGATCATGCCAGCGGTCATTTTACTAAAATGGCACCAAATGCATTGTAAAATGTAAAACAGCGACGCTTTTTAGTTCAGCGTGTTTGGTTCGCCCATGAAAGTATTGTTTTGTCCATGATGTCATAATTCTATTTTTATTCCGCGTAAGACGCTATTAAGCTAGAAGCATCGAGAGGTGTTGCCATTCCAGGATTCAAACATGAAGCAACCTTTAAGAAATCTTACTACTCTCGAGGAGTTAGAAGAATTTATAACCATAAATACTATTCCAGAAGATCTTGTCCCATTCGCTGTAAAACGTTTAGTGGATTTAACAACAACAGATTTTGAGGTACGTATAAGAACTTGATTTTATTTGTTTTAACGAAAACTTTAAAACTTGTTTGACATTTTGCTTCATGTTGTAGACGGGAAAGCTTATTTACACACACACACACACACACGCACACACACACATACACACACACAGTTTGGGTGGTTGGAAAATAAAAACCGTCAGAAAACAACAGAAAAATAAACATGATCAGTCCAGCGTAAAAACCCGCCAAAACCTACTCTTGATTTTCTATTGGTAAAACAATGTCAGAAAAACAGCAAAATAAAATAAATCAAGCCAAAATAATACTTCTATTGCATTTGGCGCCCAAACCGTTAACTCATTAGCATAAAGGCTCCCCATTTTATTCATGAGCTCGGAAAACAAAAGAAATAATTTATTCCTCCTCACTGGCTCCGCATTTTATTCATGAGCTATGACGTCATCCTTAGATAATTTATTCCTCCGCACGTTAATGAAAATCCTCCGCCTGAAGGGGGTAATTCCATACCTATTATACTACTCTTCTGTATCAACATTTAAGCTACACGGGTTTTTTTTCGATATTTTTGTTGGGGAGGGTGTGTGTATTTGCAAATGAATATCCTTCAAAAGGAACAATAAGAAAACAATTCCGGGGTGCTACCTTTTGTATTTGGTAGCTTTTTCCATTTCATCCAGGCAAAGGTTAGATTCACGATCCAGCTATTATATTCCCTCATTTAGAACCAATTACGGAAAATTTAACATTCGTTATCAAGGAGCCAGCATTCGGAACAATATTGAGGAGTCAACAGTCAACAAAGAAACTCAACTTTCACACGTTCAGAAATGCAATAAAAACAAACGCAATATGTAATTATTAATAAATGCAAAAGCCTCTTATTGCCACTCTTTCTTTTTTCCTAGCTTTTCCTTTTGTGTGTGTTTGCATTTTTAAAAAAATTGTATTATGCTTGTGCTTGCGATTTGACAAAAGGTCATTACATCTTTATAAAAAATATTATTAGTTGCCTAGCCCAGATTAGCTTTTACAGTTACTTCTAGGTAGCGAATACCCAACGTCTGTACTGCTTCAACTTAATCATCTGTAATTTATTTGTGTGGTGTTCAATAAAATATTGTTGTTGTTGTTCTTGTTGTTGTGCAATTGTAGCTTGCAAAAAATGCCATGCTCATACTTTGGACCAAAGAATATCTTGCCAGATGGTCCCACAAGCTCAGGCTAGTACATATGACTTTTGAAAAGCACAACTGTTTTCAGAGCTCCCTTTGCTATTATACTGTTAAACTTAAATATGTTGGATGCTTTATACTGTGGTGAATCAGAACTAGTCTTTAGCAGCAATTTGTTACCATACCAAATAGGACAGCAGCTAAAACTGTGATATGGACAGCGCAAACATGTGACAGAAATGTGCACTGACAATAATTTGATTGATGAGTTTTGTCCAAGAATTAAACTCGGGCTATAAGATATCTTGATACGGAGGTATTTTAGAAGGGTAGTTGCGTTACCACTAAAACATATTGTCTTCTGTGGACGAATGTGACAAAGCACACAGGTGAATACATTTGACCAATTGTGCAAGCTAAAATTCATCGAAGACAAATGATGATGGTGAAAATGTGCAAGGGCTAATAGAAGGGCAAATAATATTGCAAAATCTGTAACAGACTTAAACTTTGATGCGAAAAATAATCGGGACTCTAGACCAAATGTGTTTTACACAGTTTTACATGTACCCAGAGATCTTGCAGGACTCACACAATACAAGCTCAAGCGGATGAGAATGGTTTTACCTAACCCAGAAGTTTTAGGCTAAGTGAAATATGATTTGTTTGTATACTGTTTGGTTAGTGATAGCTACATAGATACAGCCAACTACAGATTTAGCCTTGTATATCAAACTACTATATATGCAGAAAGTAACTAGTAATAATCTATGTTCTGTATGATTGTTATAATTTCAATCTGTTCCTGTCTGTTATTGTCGTTATGTGCTGCCCAAAGTTGCTTATAAGTATACGACATTTTCGCTATAGAAATAAACTTGTACGTCTTTTTAGCTTTTTGGCTGTGGTTGGTTGAAATTGTACCGAGTGAAAATCCTTGCCATTCTCTCTTTGACAGTAATATTAATATGCACGAAGCAACATGCATGGGGCATGAAAAATCCTGCACGCCCATGAATCCCACAAAATAATCCTTCCGTTACTTGGCACTGGAAAAAAAATCATGCCTCTGCCTTACAAAAGTTAAACAGTTAGCCTCTAAAAACACTGAGTCTCGGATTTGTCCGAGTTTTAAGAACATTTTATGAAAAAATAAGGCAAGGCAAGTCTTGGCCAAAAATATCGGGTTCTTGAAAAACAGGCGTGTAATTAGACATACCTGGAGATCCAAAATGCACTGCTGGAGAGAGATTGTTAAATTTGTTCCTGGTATTTCTTTGCAAACTTTCCCTGCTTCGGTTCCAAAAATTAAATTGGTACAAATTGATGTTGCGTTTTCCTTTGACATCACACTTGCTGCTCTTTTGAAACGAGTGTGGACTTTGTCCATATTCTCAAAATCAAGATTTAACGTTTCTCGACCCAGCTCGTAGTCTATAATGTCATCCGAGTACTCAACCTCTCGACGCTTCCTTCCCGGATTTCGTTTACTTCCATTATCTATCATCTGTTGTGTGACGTCGTGTTGAATACTTATCGAAGCCCTCGGGGTATTTACTGTATTGGTACCTTTACAATTTCTTTGAGGTTTTCCTCTGACCCTCTTGCATGTACAAGAATTCATGTGTAACTCTGCGTCAGGTTCACGATCAGGAAGTCGATCAAAATAGCTTTGCCCAAATGGCACCCTGCAAAAAAATGCGATTTGCATGTGTGATATATTATAACAATAACAGAAGCAAATCAAAACTGATACTCCAAATCTACTGAGAAATATATATGAACCTGAAGTACAATATCAGCAATAAAACAAATAGAAAGGAGTATAACACTGGCAGCGCAAGTTACACGCATAATTAACCGAAGGTTTGGAAAAATATAATGGTCTCACAAAGTATACATATCTCCAGAGCCCGAGTCCCTCACAACTGACCGGTTTCTGTATCTAAAATTTCATTCGGGGCATAAATTGGTCTGCTGCATCTTTAAACAGGTTTTTTCCTTGAAGTTTATTTCAAATTTTGTTTTGTAATTCGTTCAGCTCAAGAAGCCTTCAGTGATAATTTATTTAGAGCTGGATAGATGATATTGAAAGACGATTCTTCGACTCTGAACATCGTTTCACTTTTAGCAAAAGAACCTTCATGAATACTTTCATTTTCGACAAAAAATTGCTAAGGATATCCACGCCATTACATGTTCAGCCTATCTGGGTCAGAAATCAGCAAGTGTCCGGCGCCATTTGTAAGGCTTTATTACTAATTTATTTTTTTTAAAAACGGCTGACATCTGCCAAGCGCATAGGCAATCAAAAAAGCGACAATACAATACAATACAATACAATACAGTACAATACCATACAATACAATACAATACAACACAACACAACACAACACAACACAACACAACACAACACAACACAATACAATACAATACAATACAATACAATACAATACAATACAATAAAGTGTAACTTTAGCACAGTTAGTACACTACTTTTGTAAAATAACTATTGCTTTGACTTTGCCTGGATATCTTTCGGTAATATGCCAACAATATAAGCTCCCTTCCTGCTTTAAGAGCTGGGCACATACTTTGCCTATTGCCTTTTGCGCTTTGCATATGTCAATAGTTTCTGTAATAGCATATATCAGTATTAACAAGCATTTAGTTCCACAGGTTTACGAGTTTTTCTGAAACTTCTGAGGGTCCCGGACAACACTTCGGTGCAACAATTTTGCGTCTACTTATTAACTTGTTCCACTGGTTTTAACGTATCTTATTCCATTCTATTCTATAACCTTTCGTGGAAAAACGTTGTATGAGCGAAAACGAAACCAAATTTACACGACTCGACTTAATTTTCCCTCTTTCTCTTCAGAAGAGGGAGAAGAAGGAAAAAACCGAAACTAAAAAAATTGCAGCTATAAAACATGTAAACTAATCATATCAATAGCGAAAGTAATAATGTTTGTACTTTTGGATTTTTCTTGCGAATTTATGTTATACCTAGGAAGTTTGTATGGTCTGAAAAAATAGGACCATCTTTCCAAAAAAATTTTAGGACTGAGTTACTAACTCTTGTTATTAAGAAATATTGTCTCAGGAATAAAAATTAGGTAGTATAATTGTAATGCATTATCCAAAGAGGGGGATAGTAATTCGCAGAAAAATCTCCACTGAAACTATTTTGAGGAAATTAAACTAATCCTTTACAATACATCTAGCTCCTATGGGGCACCTAAAATGACACTAATGCTGACTATTTTTTTTTCTGATTTAGGTTTAAAACAAATATCCGCAGTTCAACATGTTATTTGTTCTAACATATGTACTCAAAGATCAGCCATAAATATTCTTTTTAGATTAGAATGTTTATTTGAAACTTATACGTAAATGGTGTACCGAGCTTTAAAAAAAGAATAAGACAGCATTTTGTTCTCTTCGGCGCCCTGTATTCTGATTGAGCACATTTCACAGATCTACTCATTATGCTTTTTTGGTGCTCCACCAACCATTTCAATGACGAAACATCCCCAATTAACCCACAAAATACAATTGCATTTAAGACCTTGATGAACCAACTGATGTATTAACTTTTAAGTTTATTAACTTGTTAATTTATCGATTTATGAATTTACTTTGTTACTTTTGTACGCTAACCTCCAACTTAGTCCAAAGGAAGTAGCGTCATTGTAGTTTTGATTTCCGTGCCTGAAGTCATTCGATGCGTCGCCATCGTAGTTTCCACAAAGACCCCCTGTTTTACGTTTTTCACGCTTTGGTGCTTTCATGTAAACGTTCATTCCCCAGCTACCGCGGTCACCAGTTACTTGTCGCCCAGATGGTAATGTTACCTAACAATGAAATTTAATTTAAACTACCAATTTAACAACAGAATGAGTCAGTACACCTACGGCTCTCACAAAAGCTTTAAATTAATTGTTGTGCTGTTCACTGTAAAATTTTCTCGTTAAATAGAACACTGATCCAATGCACCATTTTGCTAATACAAAATTGTGCAAGATACGTTATCTTGCAATGATTAAATATCATTACTCAGCCAGTGCTGGGCTTATTAATTCAATATATGTACATCACATTTAGCCCATCGGAGGAAATGTATCTAACAAAATTTTGCATTAGCATAATGCCTGGATGGGAATAATCTTGTAAATATTTATTGATCCTTAAATAGTAAGTTCGATAACTCGGAAAAACATCATAGCATTGGGTAAAGAAAAACAGAACTCCCAAAATTTTTACAATATATATTTAAACAGAATGTATTTATTGAGGAAGAGTCGTCTTCTAGTAATCGTTTGATGTTTCTTATGTCCTTATGATTTCCCGTATAAAATTTTGAATAGAACGTTCGTATTCACGGCCTCTTATATACATGAAGAAGAAACTGCAACAACAGTACCCCATTTAAAAATTGTAAGGGAGGTGGAAATGGGGCTTAGGTTCAAGTAACCTGCGTAGTAAGCGCTAAAGGGAAGGGAAGGGGGGAGGGGGGAGAAGGAACGGCGAGTGAAACGAGCAGCGAGGGGAATGGGGAGAGGAAAGGGAAGGAAGCTAAAGACTTACTTACATCAGCGGAAGAAGCAATGGAAGCAGAAGCGGAAGAACGTTACGTTCTAGTGTAAGAAAAAACGACTGCAACAGAAGCGGAATGCAGATTCACAGGAATAAACTCGTTTACATGCTGTTGTGTTGAAGTGCTCAGTTTTTACGGCAGTGCGAATGGCTCAAACCTTCAGCTACTGCTACCATCTTTTTGGTTTACACTGTGACAGAAGTGACATAAGCTAGACGGAAGCAGAAACAAAGAGAGACGAAAGAAAATGGAAGCTTCCATTCCTTCCGTTTGAGCTTCTGTTTGTACTTCAGTCTCCGTTTCCTTCCGTCACCAGAGTAAGGAAGGATAAAACAGTAAAGCTTCCTATTATGTTTAACGTGAGCGCAAGCAATGATACAAAATGTCATCAAGGAAGACTTACAGTGAATGCACTATATGATCCAGGATTTGAAATTGTGACCTGTAACCCTGGTGCTGGAGTCCCTCTGCTTCTAATTTCTTTAAAGAGAGGTTGTGGTCTATTATCCGTTCTCAATTGTCCATTGCAGATGCTGAGTACAACGACATCGTTATGTTCGCGGATTGCTATTCCACAGTTGCAGCTAACATCACCGTTTCCGCAAAGCCAGATACGTGTATGCACCTGTTTATACCAGAATGATGCGTTACACAAAAATATTTTTATAGTTCCTAATAACCGCCTACGTCCTCTACTTTAAAACATACACCTTCTTAGTTTAAGCATTTAAAATAGAGGCAAAAGCAGAGTCAATTAAACGCTCCCCTAAGTTCAATAAATGCCAATGGGCGTTTATTTAGAACAATACGATAGTATTTTTGTGGGTGCATTTTATGATAAGAATCATTTAAGGACGATAAACTTAACCCAACTAATACAATTTCCGTTATCAAATAAGTATTATCTACTGATTAAGATTCTAGTGTTACGTTATTAGGAGCGAGAAAACCACAACCATTTTTTCTTGTTGTTTTGTGATGAAAATGGAAAAAAATTCTCGATTCTTGAACTTAGAAATAAACACTCATGTCTGTATAAGCGGGTCTAATTAGTCAATTATGCAAAATTTGCCACTATGTTGTAATACTATGTCAAAAAGGCTCCTAATAATAGTTTTTTGGAACATTTATACGGTCTATTATAAGAGAAGAAATAGCTATTTCAAAAAGGTTGTCTCCTATATCCAAACCGAAATTATTTATGGGTTGCCAAAAACTGAAGGAATGTGCATAAGGATCGGAGCTTTTGGGTTACATATTTATACGCATTCTGCTTTGAAGGAGAGGGGGAACTTAGAACTATATAATGGGCTTTGACTCACAGTAATTCTGCTGTTGAAACCAGAGTCTTCCCTACAGCCACTGAGTAATCATTTTAGTGAAGCGTTTCTTAATCCTATCTTAAATTCACACGAATCGCACCGGACTCACCGGCTTACATACAACGAAAACAATCAATACTTACCGCAAATTTATCATCCTTGTTTTCATAGAGAACGAAGTCGCCATTTTTGTAGAAGTCAAAGTACCTGTATAGCAAAACAAATTCGCACTTTAGTTGGAAATATCTTTGGCTATAAATAAAATAGTCACATGGAATAAAATCCAAAAGAATTTTTTCTGAACATTCTAAACATTTGCTTTCCATGCGCTATGTAAAGCAAGGCCTCTTCATCCCATTCCCCTGCTTACATGTCCCTTAACCCTACCTTTATCAGGGGGGCGAACCGGCTCCCTATAAAGACATATTCTATTGTTAATGTTCTGGTAAAAGCTGGCACTATGAAACTTTCTGATTTTTCCCAGAATTTATCTACGAACAATTTTTACGCATCATCAATCGATGCTCCGCAGTTCTCCTTGCTGCCACAACAACCGGATTTATGAATGACTCTTTTCTAATAATCTAATCTAGTATGGTGTTTTCCATTGAAATAATGGATCTAGCTAGCCTAAGACTATTTCTGGCAATCTAAACAAGCTACAAATCAATCAGTAGGATGATTTTTTGACTTCATCAAAGAATTCAACCATGAAATTAAAAATGGCGGGTTTTTTTTTACGTCAGATGACGGTATTACTATATTTACGAATTCCCAAAAGATACATTGTGGTCTATCTATTTCAAATTTGCATGTTAATTACTAGCTTTTGATAACAAGAAAGTTAAAGAGGGGAGGTAGGGGCAGGGACGGCGGTTGACGAATAGGCCCCTCTCCTTTATGTTTGAGAATTAGTTAGAATTAAATCCTATCAAGTCTTATTTTAAAAGCATGTTTACCTCTTATAAAAAAAGCAAGTTTAGTATGCTTTAATTTGCCACGTTGGAATTACAAACAAAACCGTTTCCTGGTTTGTATAATCATGGACGTTTTCATGTCGTTTATTAAGAAATGCCCTTAAAATAGTCAGGGCAGTTCAATCAAAACATCTTTTTTTAACTCGTTAAAACAAGTTTCAGTTTTTGCCTGTCGTGCAAAGTGTCCCAAGCCACATGTTACAGTATTAAGTATATTATTTGACAAATTGAGTTGATCGCTATCTACCGGTCGCTTCTCTGTAAACACTTTAGAGTTGCTAGCGCTTTTAAATTTATTGCGTTTAGTGGTAGTACACTATCTAACTACCTTACCGGCCCATCAAACAAATCACAAAATGGTTCTTTTTACAAGTGTAAGTTAATTCTAAGCTTAAAGTAGGAAGATTTTCTCGACAACGAAACATAGTTGCGAAAGACATTAAAAACGGCAGCTTCTCAGTTACAGTTTGGAAAAACTTACCTGCCATCAAATGTTGTGTAATGAGGATCTCCAGTCGCTTGACATTGAGCTGTTGGATTGTCCATTTCGGTAACCTAGGAAACACATAACACTGATTAGTACTTTTATAATATACGTACAATAACATAGGCTGACGATTGATTGTTTAACTGTGTGTGTTTTGCGTTAACTCTATCAAGCTTATTGATATATATATATATAGGTTTGAATCCAAGGAATAATTAGCTTTCCAACAGCGATGCCGCTCGTAAGAAGGATCTTCTCAGATACTGCTTGCTTTAACAAGGAATTTGTAGCTTTG
>JANSTQ010097984.1:0-14317 GCA_026167885.1 Bergia puertoricense
CGTATTTCAATCTTTTCTCGATTTTGAAAAAAATAAGACGTAACTGAAACTTTGAATGATATTTTTAAAAACAACTCGCCATAGGGGTTATTTGGGCAAAATATCAAGAAATCGAAATTTTGGCGAGTGTCGCTCGATTTTCGATATTTACAGAAACCGGCTCTTGAGTCGCCGATTTTTGCCATGTTGCGCGTTTTACTAGACGCAGATTAAATATATTTGTATTGGAATGGTATAACTAGCACTGTTTAATGTTCATAGCAATTATGAAAAACTGTTTGAAGTGCCGCACTGGGTCCTTAAATATTTGATGGAAAACGTCCTTGAAAAGTCCTTGAATTTCATGTTTAGCTGGGTGTGGGAACCCCGTCTCAGGGCTGACGCGGATCATGGGAAACCTGGAAAGTCATGCATATTTAATCAAGGTTTCAAAATCCAGGGCTGGAAAACCTGGAAAATCAAAACTGGCCAGGGAAGTCAAGGAAAATCAAATCTGTGTGTGAACGAAGTAAAGCTATATCGTCAAATGATGGTAGCAGCTTCATTTTCCATCAATTGTTAGGACATTTTCGTAATACTGGGTCTTGAATGTTGTAAAATAAGGTCATGGAGTCATGGAATTGAGAAGTAGAGTATGTGTACGATCCCTCCCCCCTACATATTTGCATGCTCGGTATACAGTCCAGATTTTTCCCTTTTCTGCATTGCGTTTTGCTTCTGGTTTTAACTATCTTATTTCCGCTGTAGCCTGATTGAGTTTATGATAATGATAATAATATAACAGTAATACTACTACTAATAAAAAGAACATAATTAATAATAATATTGTGTTACTGTATAATTTATCTTCTGTTTTGGTAACAAACAATTAACCCAGGGTGTACTCAGGCTGACATATTTGCTCAACAGCATCCGGTAGTTCTGGAAGATTCAGTGTCAAGTGGAAAGCTTCCAACAACTAGATAGCTTAGTAACGTGATAGTATGTATTGTAACTACATACTCAGTGTGTTAATTCTTGATAAATTTTTAAATTCTTTAAATAAGCAGACTTGGATAATTTTTAATTATTAGCTCTACAAGAATTTTTTTAGGAAATGATTACACCACGATTTCCGGCGTGTTAAAAGTAGTGTTCTTTTTATACCAGTGAAATATACCAGTTTTTTTGTTTCTTGTACGAAGATGAACTATTTCATATAACTGAAAACATGTGATATATCAACAGTGTTTTGAAATCCAAAGTCCAAGAGTCGTTAGAGTATTATACCCGGTTGCGTTATTTTATTAGCCAGAAGGAAGTTCCCAGCTGATAAATTTGCCATTGTAAGTGACCAACCATTTGTCTTTTGAGTGGGGATGTGATCTTGTCGTTGCAAAATGTTTTTATTTTGCTGTGTTGCTTTAGAAATCTTACTTCGTCAAATCATAGGAGCTGCAAAGTCAGAACAACATTTTTCTCCTCTTGTTCGCTTGCAGGATCCAAATGACCCTACCCTCTCCCTCTCAAAAGTTAAGTGTTTGCTCACTGAGGGCTATCAGGACTGTGTCAGGCCAATTTCTTATTCCTATTTGCCGCAGATTACAATAACAACTGTGTTAGCTTCGTCTTGATGTTAAAAAGTCGTAAATACTATGCCAACGAAGTAATGAGTTATTCACAAAGTTGGTTATTGTTGGGGGCTCGCTGGTATTTAAAACGTATTGTCAGTAAGGCTTACGCTGTGAAAATGAGTCATTGCAATCAGCGGCAACTAGGAATACGGAACTGGACTATTTGCTGTTTCGTGGTCCTTTTTTCTGTTCGTCTTTGTTCAGTTTTGCAAGTTGTTTGTGTTGACTGGATTACAGGATATTTATGGAATACCTTAGACCTTACAGAATTATAGAGTCCTTCAGAATTGTTTATGAAGTTGAATGTTCTGGAAAATCATTAGACAAAGTTCGCGTCTGCAAGTCTAGGTGTGGGATATTCACCCATCGAGGTTAATAGTCTTTGTGCTCACCGACTTAGGACAATAGTGTTAGCATAAAACAAACCAGCGAATAGAGTAGAAGAACCTGAGGGACTTCAAACTTTTGATGAACAGAAACACAGAATAGACCCTTCAGTACTGAACCGTAGTTCTCATCATCTGTGAACATGTTCAGAGTTTCAATGAGAGTTGATGACAGTTGAGTGACTCTTGTCAACTGTCGTGGACTTTCATCCTCGTTTGACTGCACGCATGAGAGGTGAACAAACTCTTATCCAAACTGGATCACTCAACTCTGTAACTAGCATCGTATTGACGCATGAAAACGGAATCGTATAGATCATTTTGTTGGTAAAAGAATAAAGTGGTTGTTGGTTTGCATTTGTTTGGCGTCGTTTTCATCTCCAGTAATTCCTATTTCTGTTTCATTTTTTCTATCAATTTCATATAGTGTAATGGGTGTTTCTGTTTCGTTTTTCGGTTACGGCACCAAGGAGGGACGGAGATATACGAGAGAAGAGTGACACCAGAGAAGCTCGAGTATCAGATGAGGCCCAAGTCTGCTGGTGACTCCGGTGGGCCCTCGAACGAGGCCGCCAGGGACTCTGGGAAAGCCCCAGAGGATCCTTCTAGTAAGTCGCCCTAGAGCTAAAGTCCTCGGTGCTCACAGACTTTGTTCCAGATAAAAATGTTTTCAGTTCTCAGACTTGAGCTTTTTTAAAGTAGTTGCACTGGCTATGTTAGTTTTCTTGGGGCAAAACTTGCCAGTAGATGATTCTGTAGTGAAGGAAAAATGAAGAGGAGCAATACCGGATGACGACACTTGACAGCACTTCGCCTGACTCCGTTGGTTGGTTGTTATAAGGTTGTGCGGCGGGGCTACTTACTGCCGGAGTTTAACTGGACACGAGCCTTGTCAAATACCTATTAGTGTAATTAATGATTGGATGGAGCTGCTTAAGGCTCCTGTAACGTAGTATTTTTGTTTAGTTCTTCTTTGCTGCAGTAGCTAGTGGACCCTAGTGCAGCAGCTGTACTGTCTCTAAGTATCATCACTTGCTGCAGTAGCTAGTGGACCCTAGTGCAGCAGCTGTACTGTCTCGAAGTGTCATCACTTGCAGTAGCTAGTGGACCCTAGTGTAGCAGCTGTACTGTCTCTAAGTATCATCACTTGCTGCAGTAGCTAGTGGATCCTAGTGTAGCAGCTGTACTGTCTCTAAGTGTCATCACTTGCAAAGAAGCTCCTTCATGTTCGTGTGGTTAGATGCCATTCCTATAGTTCGGTCACACGATCATAGAGAAGATTGAAGTGCAGCGAGATGACACCGCGGTATGAGGTGAACGCCACGTCATAATTACAGCATTGAGCTTGCCTTGCATTGTGAGTATTTCGGCTAAACCATTCGGAAGGCAAATTGTGGTTGTTGTGACGAGGTTTAAGTTTCAGATGATCAGTAAGAGTGCTATCCTTTTCATAGGTGTAACCGTCTTCTCTTCTGGAATCGTGTTACCCATGATGCAGTGCAAACTAAGCAATGCAATTCTTTTATTAGAGCAGCATTTTGTGCACATGCGCAGATAAGCTTTCGCTTTCATTCACGATTGTTATAACTGTTTCAAAGCAGAGGCGACACTGGAAGTGGGAGGCTTCGTTAATAAGAACGTTTTAAAGTCGAGAATTCTGTTTTAATCGCTCAGGGAAAATGCATCTTTGATAGTTCAAAATTTTCCAGGGGGGGGGGGGATAGGGGCAAACCCTCCGACCCTTAAAGCTTGTGGTTTGAAAACCAGAACTCCTTTAAGGCGTCGCTTCTGCAAAATTAGAATAAGAATTTCTTATTGCCCGCACACCATGTTTAAGAGTGAAGAAGGGATATACCTTTTACGAGACTGTATTTGACATCGTGAATGTATGAAACTTTGTAGTTTTGCAGTGTGAATCTTGTTATCTGTTTCAGGTTTGTTTGACCCGAACGCCAACTTTTGAATGATGAGGTGTTTTAATTGAAAGTTATCGAAGCAAATATTTGTCTACAATGTTCGTACGTTGACGTGTCCCAAAACCTGTCAACAAACTTCGTTTACCAACAACTTTGATCAACTTTTTGTAACCTTCGGCTGCCGTTAACGTTGTGTTGTACCAAAGTGGTACACCAGGATGTTGCCGCATTCGTTTCTCGTTTTATATCCGCGTTAAACCGTTGAGCCTTGTATCGGCTAAAAAATTCAACATGCTCCTAAATTTCTCTGAGGATGTGAATTTTTGCAGCCCCTTTTCCTCCCAGTTGCAAAAAAAATTGACTTGTTTATTGGCTGGATTATACTAGTGTTGAATGTACAGAAAACAGAGATTCATACTCTGTGTATATAAAGTAATTTATACGAATAGATAAATTTAGAGAGTATTTTATAGAAAATAGAAGATCAACAAGACATATATATAATGGATATGCTGTAAGCAGCGGTTACGCGGTTGAATGGACCGTTCCACAGGACGACGTAAGATTGGGTGAGCTCTAAAGCAATTCCTCCTGATGTGTAAACAAGTCTGACCCTGGCCTCGACACCAGGCAAGGCTTGGTTACCTGTGTCATAAAGGTTGTGGCCCAATCGATGGAGTTCTGTTGGTTCAGTATCTGAACTCGCCAAACGTGCTGATTGTTGCTGGCACACATAACAGGTCATACTACAATAGCGAACTAATACTTGCCTTGTTCACATCAACATATTCAGTGAGGCTTTAAAGAGGAGCTCAGCTCAGCGGGTTTGTGCTTGGACCCGGAATCTTGAGCTGGACTCCAGCCAGAGAGCGGCGTTTGTGCATAGCCGACTGCAGTGAATCTGGCATATGCCAGTTTTGGTGTGTTCGATTGGTCGTATTCTAGAATACCAAAACACCCTCTCGAAGTAGTAACAACAAAACAGTTGTCTCCAGTTAAGATGAGCCAAAAACATAGGTAGCTTGTTTTGAATATTTGAAAAGAATCGAGGGATTAAAATTTTTATTTCACCTATTCCTAGGTACGTGTGCAATCCACGTTAAACACAACTTTTACGTGTAAATAAAAGCAGCATTTGCTTTCTTCAACCGTTCATAATTAGTTTCAAACAGTTTAGTATTCAGCGCACTCAGAGACTCGCAGGATGTTTTCTGACATGATCAGCTAAGTGAACTCATTTACAGGCAGTAAAAAGTTTCATGCTCACCTATGTACATACTTCGTTATCCAAGCGTTTTCATTCCTTATCTTAAAAGTGTAATGCCTTAAATGAAGGCGTTTCAGTTATAAGGATGTCAAATAAATCTTTTGTTGCAAGACAAACAATCGTGTTACATTGTATTTAGGCACGTTTCATTAAAAGAAATATTTCCTTTAAAATAACACATTGATGTCAAAGTGAAACCCGAATTAAAATTGTGTTGATAAAACAACTGAATCCTCCACCAGTTGAGAGACTAACTTCATACCAGCGCAACGAAATGGTCGTTCGCTGACACGGTTATACAGCTGTTTAAACAAGTTAGTCTCGTTCGATTCACTGTGCACTCATTCACATTCTGTGCGCACTAATCTGTTCAGAGAAGTTAGTAACTATCTGGTGTACAACATGGCTTTGCGTGGTGTCCAAAGCAATAACTTGCGTACTTTGGTCTCGATGCGCGCTGTGTCTTATGAGGTTTTCAATTTTTTCTGTCTTGGGCCACCTGGTTTACTTCCTGCCAGGTGAGTCGCGATCTTTCCTTCAGCTCGGCCTCCGCTTTGCGTCACCAGGTAATCCGTGATCTTTCTTGTTTTCGTTGATCTTGCTGATTCCAAAATATAGCTTCTTTTGTGATGCTTTTGAAATTTTTCAGCCCCTTTGGAAACTACCTGGTAATTTCCGGACGGGGGGGGGGGTATTAACTTTCAAGCTTTCCAGACGTGAGGCTTATTAGAGAGGGTAGCTTATTTAAAATTCATTGATGGCCAAAGACTGAGTCATTTGTCTTCAGAAATGTCACCCAGCTTTAATGAATAGACGGCGGTTAACTAAATAATGATTTGTTGCGAGGTTTAAGTCTTATGACAGAGACCAGCATAGAAAACGTTCTTACCTGGTTTGTTATTTTAATTCAAAATGTTTTCATTTTTGTTTTGGTTATACGCCTCCCAGGTTGTAAGCTCCTGCCGTTTACAAGCCCCACTTTGTTACACCGCAAATTATAATTCTAGCACAAAATTTAATAACAATTGCCGCAAGATGTAATACTAAAACAAAATAAAATGAAATTGTTTACTGAAAATGTGATAAAATTTGACGCAAAATGTTATAAAGTTTTGAACGCAAAATAAAGTAAAATTTTGAATAAACTTTACAGCAAAACTAGCCAGCAAGATCAACCCTTAAACTCCACAAAATCTTTTTTTATCACAGTTTTATTACGATTTGCGTTGGTATTGCATTTTGCGGCACATTTTTCAATTTGCGTTAGTATTACATTTTATTTATTTATTTACAATATTTGCTACAAGATGTTGGTTAGTTTTATTACGATTTACGTTGGTATATGCATTTTGCGGCACATTTTTCAATTTGTGTTAGTATTACGTTTTGTGGCGATTATTACATTTTGCGGCGTAACTCACCCCAATTACAACACCAATACTGTCATACGAATATAAATAAGGCCAGAGCTGCTGATAAGCGGAATTTCAAGGTAGCAAATAGTGACGGTGAAATTGGAACGGAGAAGCCAACAGCAAACGTGACTTGTGCGGAGTGCATCATGCTTGATGTGGAATAGGAATGGAGAAACCAACAGCAAACGTGACTTGTGTGGAGTGCATCATGCTTGATGTGGAATAGGAATGGAGAAACCAACGTGTACATCTGTGGAGTGCTTGTCCGGTGCAACCCAACACAACTGGTTGTTTTGAATTGAAACGTGTTAACCAGACCATGATGGCGTTTTTCAAACTGTTGTAAACTTAGAAACTTATGTTGTTAATGAAATACAAGTGAACAATCAACTTTACTGTAGTTTATTTTATTTATCCCATGCCAAAGAAAATTTGCCAATTACAAGTCGACAAAGCCGCTGAGGGTGCGTCATCCGAGACACTGCCTTAAATGGTAACGTCTTTAAAACTTCCGAACACATCCAAAAGGTTTTGGAACAATTCTGACCCCCAGAGGGTACCCCTGACACGTCCAAACACCTCCCAGAGGGCACCCCTGACACGTCCAAACAGCTCCTGGAGGGTACCCCTGACACGTTGAAACACCTCCCAGAGGGTACCCCTGATACGTCCAAACACCTCGCAGAGGGTACCCCTGACACGTCCAAACACCTCCCAGAGGGTACCCCTGACGCGTTCAAACACCGCCCAAAGGGTACCCCTGATTTTCCCGCTCATATCTCGCACTCGCCGTAACATATCACCTCTTTCTTATTTTTAAGCCGGTTTCGTATACTGTGCTTTTCTCTACGATTTGCTGATACGAACATGTAACTCGATGCAAATTCGCATGAGACCGCATCGTGGAAAACTGCATTTCAAATGGCCACAAACGCTACGGTTTTCTGAAATTTCTAAATATAAGCATTAGTCTACGTGGTAATCCTGCTTCAGTTGTTACACCAGATTTTTTACAACTTTCTGTTGATTGGCCCCACGGTACGATTTTCTGCGATATTGCACAGTATTCCACGATATGATTCGAAATTTTTGAAGAACATGACCGAAACTACGATACGACTAATTTCCTTCGATACGCAAGAGTCGTACGGCATTTATAATGTATCTCGGTGTCTTCACACTGTGCAATATTCTAAGATATAGAACGTTATGCGATATTGTACAGCAGGGAAGGCCGTATGCTATAGTTATAGACTGCCGTGAAGTATATTTCGTAAACTTACGACTGTCAAGCTTTGCTAAATCCCCAGGGGTTTCCAAGATATAAACATATATCACATGGGTCAGGCATGTTACCATAGCTACATGATGTATTGTCATTGATTCACACGAGATAGAATTTAGATCAAAGCAATATTGAAAATAGAAAAATCATTTCCAAAAATATAACGTTTCGCTGTTTTAGCGCTCATGCAACTGAAATGAATCGACGTGGAATACCAGGTGATAGAAGGCTAGTGTTCCAGCTAATCGGTGATAGACACGTTTGGCCTTAGTCACATATTTTGCTGTTGCATTAATAAACCATTTTGCTATTGCATATACTCCCTTGTTTTAGTTCACTTAGCATGCAAAATGATGTTGCTCGGCCTTAAAGTGATCCTCGGCTCTCAACAAAATTCTACCCTAAAATGAGGCATTGAAGTTCTTGTTTACGAAATTCAACAAGAGTTTCCGCTTTCTTAGTTGTAGTTTTACAAACCAGCCGTCAGAAGCTGCCACTCGTCTGCCATATTAGATCGTGAAAACCACCATCTTGAAAACTGCGCTTACGACGTCACAGTCTTGTGACTTAATTTTGATCGTAAGAATGAGGCTGTTGACATCCCAGACATTCAAGGTTATCGATACTGTTTGAGGATCTTTTTGAACTTGTTGAATGTCATGGTGTTCTGTAAAACACAGTGTAAAACACATGTTTGACCAACAAGCGAGTCCATACCTGTGACGTTATTAAGCGCGGTTTTCAAGATGGCGGTCTCCAAGACCTGAAAGAAGAACATTATCACTAAAAAACTTCTTTCGATAGTTACGATGGTTAATGAAATGATGGACCAGCCGGTGAGAATTAGCCAAAATGACGGAAATACGCAACTGTTTTACAAACAGCGAAAAGCAAATTTCATGACGTACTGGTAATTCGGTCTGATAACTTCGTGTTTTCTCAAGAAATCCAAAATTGTTTCCAAACTGCTTTATAGTATAGGGTTTTTTTAAATTAATTATTTAAAATCGGGCTGTTAATCCCTCTCGTGTGTTATTTCCTGTGCCGGTAGGAAGATTGAGACACTCCGTCCCAAATCAGACAATAGGAAATGAAACTCGATGAGAAATAACTTGCCCTTCCATAAAAAAGTCTTAGTCACTCACTCGCTCGCTCACAAGAAAAGACTGAAACCGTATGGAAATCATGTTGAGCATTAACAGTTTCCGTCGATGGTATCAGACAAATTATACTGGTTCATCCGGTTGCAAAACCCGTCTTATTTTTCGCGCTTGCGTTGATATGCTACGAATCCATAACAGTTTCAATGCATGCTGCATATCACCGCGTGGCTTATGATTGACAGGTACACAACATGACTTCATCAGACATCTTGCGAGCGATCGAGTAACAAGAAAGACCAGGGTAGCAGTAACTAAAACACGCTTTGAGTGTAAAGCGATATTTAACTCGATAATTATACAATAGATACAATTTTCAAATGTAAAGTAAAAAGTGTTGGACCAAGAGCACAGGCTCATGTTATGAATGACGTGCTATAAAGAACGGAAATTTTGTAAAAACTTTTAGAAACATTACATGTTTAAAAGCATTCAAAGTATTAAACGATTATATAATAAAAGAAACAATCAAAAAAGAAACAGTAAGATGTATGAAGATTATGTAAGATTAAATAAAAATGTCTAAACTTGCTTTAATTCCAAATTAGATACATTGATCAGACCGTAATGAATAAACACGCTGGAGTGTGGTTGTAATTGATAGCTCTGTGCTCTGTATAGTTAACACCAAGTTTGACTTTCTTTGCTTTTCCGTTCTAAGGCTTTGGTAAACAACAACGAACCCTGATTTTCATATTAGAAATATCAAATCCGTACACTGACGAAGGCTTGCATTTTCTACTTTTTATATTTGGTATCGGCAATTAAGTGGAGTACAGTCTAACATTAAATGTAACCTTCAATATGGAAAGAGTATAATTTCGATACAATGCAAATCTTTTAAGTACGTAAAAGTTGGTAGCAATGACACCTTTAAGCTCTCCACTCCATTTATAGGCCCAGTCTCGACGCAAATCAACCAAGATGATAATAGTGATTCTGGGGGGCTATGCACAGCAACACAAGGCGCAACACACAACAAAGCTACTCCTTCAGATGCGGTGACTTGCAAGAGTTTGACTTGTACCCAAAACGTGGGCCCCATTACCTCTCCCACTGATACTGATTCTAACCTGAATTCAGTTCCTTGCAACAAATCTCAAGCAATCGCACAAATAACAAGCAAAGGTCGAGGACAGTCTCCAGCTGACAAAGAAAGGGAGTCTACAATGTTAAACACCTTATTCTCATCCGATGATACCAACACCCATCAACACAACCTGTGTGAAACGAAACGTGACTCTTGTCGACATATTTACCATCTAGGTCCCTTGATTGAAACCACAAACATTTCCAGACTCCAGCATTCTTATCTCGACAGTGCGGAAGCTTATGACACAGCAACCTCAATTTGGTGGCTTGTGTTTCAAGAAGGCGAAGGAATGTTTTGCCTCCTGTGCAAAAAATATGATACCAGCCACCCTGAGAATGGTACAAAGGTTTTTAGTGAAGTCCCAGCAGTTAATTTGGGACCAGAAACTATCCGGGCACATGTCATTGCACCTCAACACCAACTGGCTAGGAAACTTGAACTTCTCCAACGTAGAACAATGTTTCAAAGGGAAGTAGATGACAGGGAAAACACGAAGGATGAAGAAACTGTGAAAATGTTTGAAGTTGTGTACTGGTTAGCAAAAGAGGAACTACCAGACAACAAATTTGCTTCTATTCTGAACCTGATCAGACACGAGAGAGGTTTTGATCCGAAAAGTCAATTTGCCTCTTTACCAAAGTACATAGAAAGAGAATTGTTCTCGACGCTGACCTTGGCATTTCAAGAAATGATAAAGGAAAAGATCGGGAACAGCGTTTATGGGATACTAACAGGCGAGGTAACTGACACTTCTCAGGAACATTACCTGGTTACATTCGTCCGATACCTTGACAAACGGGGCTGTACTATTGCCACGGATTTCCTTGCATTATCAAACGTCTCAGAAGTAAGTGTATGTGCAGGTGCTCCACAAACCGAACGAGCTCTCTTGGAGCAGCTACAATCCAAATCCGTGCGTTTGGACGTACAGAATATGCGCAGTTTCGTATCGGATGGTGCGATTGTAATGACTGGCAGAGAAAGTGGTGTTGCAGAGTTACTGAATAAACAGAACCCTTTGATCCTGTCCTTTCATTGTTTGACTCACAATCTTGCTCTTGGTTGTGTTAAGTCGGCAGACACAATTGACTACTTGTCTCATTGTGAGCTGCTGCTTGTTCAGCTTTGGAGGTTCTTTCACGTATCTGCAGAACATACGGCCACTTACACACACATAGAGGTGAACGCAAACAATGTGTCCCTACAAGGTAAAGGCGAAAAGAGGGTCCTGTCAAAGAAACTTTGGAAGGTATGCAGAACACGCTTTTTGTCTGTGGAAAAGTCTGTTCAGGCAGCGTACGAGGAATACTTGACCATAATCCAAACACTGCAGCATCTGAAGGATGAGCCAGCTGCGGCTGTTGCCGATGGTTTGTTGCATCGAATGTATCAAGTGAAATTCATTGGAGCCATTTACATTCTCCAAGCAATCTTGCCAGTGCTGTCGCAACTGAGCAAGCGGTTTCAACGCGGGACAGTAAATTTCTCGCATCTTCTTCCAGCCATAAAATACACTCATGCGAGGTTAGACAAGATCAAGGTAAACAAAGAATGTCTGAAACAACTCGAGCAAGACCTGGCAGACAATGGCAGACTACACCTTTGTGGTTTGACACCTTCATTCAGGGAAATGAATGAATTGAATTCCCTCATGGATCGTTACGTAGCAGCGCTTAAGGACAACCTCAATAACAGGTTCGACTCGCAGCTACCTGTTATCAGCGCATTTAGCATTTTTGACATAAACGACCTTCCACAAGACGAAGATCCCGGATTTGAAAGTTACGGCGCGGCAGAGATTGACGTCATCTGCAAGCATTTCTATCAGACGGAAGAAGACGACGAGCAGGAAGTCAAGAGCTCCAAGTTGTGTGAGCAGTGGCAAAGTTTCAAGCACGAGATGGTCGCGTGGAAGAAACAAGTCCCACTAAGTCTGGTAGAACCTAGTCCGAGTAACAATTGCAAAGCGTCTTCAAATCTCACAACTACGGATTGGACTCTACAGAGGCTGCTGTCAAGGCGCAGAGCTTATCAATACACTTACTCCGAACTGCTTGTTGTTGCAGAAGCTGCTTGGACGTTGCCTCTGAGTAGCTGCTGGCCCGAGAAAGGAAGTGGTGAAATCAAGAAGATCAGCAACAGATTGCGGAGTCGGACCCAGGCCATACAAAATGCTCTCCTGCACGTGAGGGTCAACGGTCCACCTTTTGGTAGTAAGGAATGTGCAGAAATTGTACAAAGAGCAGCAACGCTTTGGTCTTCTTCAAAAGAAAGACGAAAATTAAAGTTTACAAAGTCAGACGTGGTACGTAAAGTAATATTGAATGGATGGTCTGCTTATCTTGTATTTCTTATGTTGGTAGGTTTATCTACGTTTTTTATGTGGGCCAATCTTTGCTGACGTCATTATGCTTTAATATCACACGACTGTACGTAGAGAAGAAAGCATGCTAAAGTAGATCTAATTCAAAACGTGAAAACGTTTGTCAAACGTACTAACGGACGAAGTTTTCAGTTTTTTACATGCAGTTTCTAAAAAGATATTGGTCTTCGAAAAACACAAAAGAGTTAGGTGGCAAAATCGATATAGAGCCATGCATTCTTTTTAAAATTTTATTTTTTTAAAAAAACGCGTCACACAAATAATATTTAACATAACGCACTGATATTTACCGACGAAGTTCATTTTGGAAATTTCTCTCAATATTCAGAGCTGATTTTTTGGAGCTCAATTAGAAACAGGAGCACTGTGCTAGTGAAGTATTAAATGTAAACAAAGATTCACCTGCTATGTAATCCCCCAAAGCAGAATAAATGTGAATCGAGAACCTATAAACTAGTGCTGCTATCTTTAGCGAAAATTCCTTGTTCTGAGGTTAGAGAAAGGATGATCCTCCAGGAAATTAAAAATTTTTTTAGATCCAATTTGTGAAAGAGTTTTCAAAACTTTAACTCACTGTAATCAAGCCGAAAGGTGATGGCACTCCGCGGATTGAACGTTACATTCTTACCTTTAAATCGAATTTGCCGAAGAGTTACAAAATGATAATTTATTGCTACAATAAAGCCGTTATGGCAAGCGAAGAAGGGCCATGGTTACCCTTTTATGGCCTTACGTGGTTTGATAATAAACAGGCTCCATTTTGATGAACAAAATATATCAAAAGTCAAAAGAAACACGTCCGTCGTTTTTAGAAGATTTAATCTTTTTGTTCAGGATAAAAGCTGACGTTTTTTAAGATTAGAGCCATTGGAACAAGATTCAAGAAATTTAACTTTGATGCTTCCTTGTCACGATACGGAAAAATAAAGTAGAATTCTCCATGTAAAATGTTATCTAAAATACAAGTTGAAATTATTAATTTGTAATACAAAAAAAAAACATTTGTTGCACATTCCTCAGGTTTTGGATACGCAAGTAATTACACATCACGTTTGTTGTTTTTCCTCTCAGTCGTCATTGTTATATTTGTTATTCCTATTATTATTTTTGACAAAAGTAATTGTTAGAAAGTTAGTTACAACTGTTAACAAATTAACTATCGTTTTTACTTGATACGTTATACAGCTACAAGACACTCTAGATAAGAATAACGGATCACCGTCCTGCTGCAGTTCTGCAAGTGTTGGCAGAAAGAAAATCACTAAAGATGAGAATGAAGATGTTCAAGAGGAGGAATTCAGTGGGGACAAATTGAAAGAGGTTTGTTTTAAAATAGCAGTTCGTTGGCAGTGTTAGGAGACCATTGGGGTTGGTGCGTCGGAGAGAGAAAATGACCCGAAGGGAATAGTTCTGTTTGTTTTCCCATCAATTTTCCTTGTTCTCAAGCCCTCCTTTGCGCTTGGGTTCCTTGTGCTACCGAACTGCCGCTGGGCCCCGGGTTTGACAGACTGCCCTTGGGTCCCACACGCAATGAACCGTCCCTGATTGGAATTCCTCATCTGCCCGACTTTCCTTGGGTCCTGCGCCAGACGGGCTGCTCTTAAGTGCCACACCCGATGGACCTTCCCTGAGTCCCTCGTCTGCCGGACTTCTTTTTCCTGTGCTTAATGGACTCACCCGTTGGACCACCCCTAAGTCCCTCGTTTGCCTGACTTTCCGTGGATGGCTAGAAGCAATGGACAAAGGGCTCTTTACGGGGGTTGTTATGATCGATCTGCGCAAAGCTTTTGACGTAGTAG
>JANSTQ010098095.1:0-14316 GCA_026167885.1 Bergia puertoricense
CTGGCTAACTGATTGTTTGATGGGTTGACTAACTGACAGGCTGACTGATTGATTGATTGATTGATTGACTAACTGACAGACTGACTGATAGACTTGTTGACTGATTGATCAATTATGACTGACCGACTGATCAATTGATTGATTATTTGATTGATCGCAAACAAAAGTGTTTACCATTCGAATCGAAAAATCTTGTCATTCTCAGGAATGGTTGAGACTTGCAAAAGACTACCTACAAGTAACTGTGTAATCGTAGAAATATTCTTATATTCAAACACAGTCCACGAGTCTGTGAACAGTTTGAACGTGGTGGATGATGGTGGATCGCTTCCAGAGTTTTGAAACAATTACTGAATGTCTGTGTCGCAGATCAATTATTTGCCTCTAACTTTAGTACTGGCACATAACCGATGGCTTGCTACTGACAAATCACAATCTTTTACTCAATCTCGCCCAGTAATTGTTACTAGTTTTATTTTGACATTGATTCCTCATATTAATTATGTATAAGAAACTCGTGATCTTAATTACACTCAATATCTAAAAAGTACTAACACAAAAGATGTTTTAAACTCCTATCAACGACTAATTAGGAAGGATCCAAAAACGTTTTTTAAAATATGATACCGGATACTACTCCTGCCTGGCGTTGATCAATATTCTATATAAAGAACGCTGATGTGACCGGCCTTCGGTTAACTAAGAGACTTTGAATTTAACTTTAGTTTCCTTACCTTTACTAACTGCAAGCGCTTGCATTATAGGTGGCGCCTCTTAAAGCACTCCAAAATTGGTCTAGGTTTTGATGGAGCTGAACTGACCATTAATAGAACTGCACACATTTTTGGTATCCTATTTAGGTATCCTATTGATGACTGATAAGTGATTTCCCTTTTATTTCAGTAGTACTAAAGTTCCTGGTATAGTTTTAATTTGCACTGTCAAAGTTTTCAGCAGAAAAGTTCAAAACATTTTATAAAATAAACAGAAAATGTCAGAAAGAAAAGGCGCCACCTCTTAAAACTTTCCATTATTCTGTCCCTGCAAGGCAAAGATGGTACTATGAGCACTTAAAAACTTACACTGAACGTCAAGCATAATCTTAGCTCCAGGGTACGTGACCAAGCCAGACGAGTCAAAGGTATTGGCGGTACACGTGTACACTCCAGAGTCCGACCGCAGTGAGGACCGAATAAAGAGCGCTCCTGACTGCAATACTGTCAATCTTGGGTCGTCCTTGATATTTAGGCCATCTTTGCTCCAGGTGAACACGATATTTCCGCTGTCCGGTAAGCTGGTGTCCGTTAGACAGTCCAAAACAGCTGGATATCTCTCGGATACTGTTTTACGTCGAGATGGAACTGCGCTTGCATCACCTATTAACAGCCCCCGTAGTGAAAAAATCAGATGAAGAATGAGACTAATGTATAATCACAAGAAAGCAAGCAAACGACAGAAAGGAATTAAAGTGTCTGTGTGTTTGCGTGTGCGCGCGTGTATATGTTCGTGTGTGCGTGTGCGTGTGTGCCCGCCCGCCTTTGTGTCTATGTGTTTATGCCTGAATGAATGCAAATGAGGGTGATGCGCGAGTGTGTGAGCGTTTTTTGGTAGAGAATGGAGCAATGGGATGGAAGGTTATGATCACCATCTACCAAGCTACTTCAGTAAAGATTTGACGTCCTTCAGTCATATCCAGGATTTGCAGCTGTTTTCTAAATAGAAATGATTCATCATATTTTCAATTTTCGTGATTTTTCCATGACATTTCTAAGACCGTGTGAACCCCGCTCTATTCTTACGTAGAGTTTGTGACAACTGGTGACACTGCAAAATATTTCGCATTATTGCAAACAGTTTGCAGTTGTTTGTGACAAATAACAATGAACAAACAATCTGGAGGTGAGTGATCTTCACATGCTTAACATATTAATTTGACCGAAACACTAATGTTAGCCCCAACCTTAATCCTAACCTGAACCTAAACCTAACCTAACCTTAACCTAATATTAACCCCAACCTTAGCTCTAACCCAATCCTAAATTTAACCCCAACATCAGCCTAATCTAACCCTAACCTTAGCCCTAACTGTAAAGTTAATCGCAACCATAACACTAACCTATCTTAATCCTAAACATAACCTTAACTCTAATGTTAACCTTAACCCCGACCCTTTCCTTCATCGATCCGTTGACTCATTTCCTTTCATCGATCGCTGGACCCATAAAACAATGAAAACACACCCTCATTTAAAGTCGAATCAAAAACTATCGAGAAAATCAAAATTTTCCTACCTATGATTGCGTGGCTTCCAAGAACATAGACAAATGGCGCTTGACCAAGACAAAGAAATAGTGTGACCGATAGCACGCAGTTTAAGAGCTTCTTTCAATAAACAGTCGACAAAAAAGCAATATCGAAATGCAGATTAGAACAACTAAAACATCAACATAAATTTAAGTTTGCAAAAGGAAAAAATATCAGTCTGTTGGCCGCCAGAGTGTTTCAACCGGGTGTTTCGTTCACAATGTGGAATTGTATTATGTCCAACACCAATGGAACAACAGCTGACGGGTTTATAACAAAGGAGAAAAAAACATACCAAAATAGATGTAAATCCAAACTAAAACCACTTGCGCCGAATCGAAAGAAATAAAAGAAACCCGGATGAAATTTAAAAAAAATTCCGAAAAAAAGTGGCAGGAATGTGGATGAATGGACGCAAAGTGGTTTGCTGTTCAAAGTTGTGACATCAGCGAGGTTCAAAAATGACTGTGTTATTTAAAAGCGAAGAGTCCTATGGTTGTAACACGAACGGTGAACGGTGGAATGCCTCTGCAAAAGTCCAAATAGTAAAATAGCTCATACTCAGTTCTTACGTTCAACAAAAACGCTGAATTCGTGACGTAAGAAGCCTGCTTCATTCTTAACCACACACTGATAAAGCCCACTGTCCTTATGCTCAGTGGGATTAAGTGTCAACCAACTACCCCGGATGATTGATAAACGCTCGTAAGGAAGTTCGACATCATTCTTAAACCACATAACTTCCGGTTCTGGAAAACCGCCGACAATACATTCCAGTGTCAGTGGGCGTCCTTCTATTGTTGAGATTTTGGCACGTGGTAGAGTCTTGAAAAACGGTGGAACGAGGACTGCCATCAGGTGGAATAGAGACAAAGAGAAGCCATGAATTAGGTTACCTTTTCTACGTGCCATTATGTCTGACAGGTGTGGGCTGCCTGGATTGATGCAATTTTTAAAACAATTGACCAAGGTAAATTTTTGCTATCCCTCCCAACAACTCTCTTTCAATCAGTTTAAAAGTGTGGTACTGTCAAAATATGTAAGTTTCGCATACTGTTAGTACGAAAATCAAAAAGCTTAACTATGTTTTTATCCACACAGCTGAAGTCTATTCGATTTAATTATCAGACAGTACACTATGAATGACAAATTTGTATCTAAAAATAGTGCGGAGACAGGGAACTGAAAAAATATGAGCTCTAGATTCGAATCAAGTCCACGACCCTCCGTAATAATAGTCGGACGTTCTAACCACTGAACTACGGAAATATATTTGGTTAATTATTGATACAATGGTTTCGTTGTTGGGGTTTTAAACTTCATTAAAACAAATTCCGGGAATAGTGTGTTTAAAGCTTTTTCATTACTTAACTACCTGAAGACCATGACTCAAAATGTTTGAGATATCCAGCAAATCATTTGATTTGTTAATAAACAATCGCCAAAGCTTTTTTTAAAAAGTTCCAAAGTCAAAACTGCCGTTTAGAGACATGCACTGGTAAACGAAAACCTGCAAGTTCGTTCCCAAGCTCTTTCTTCTCCCAAGAGAAAGACCCTGGTTGGGCTTGGTCACATGAATGGGGTGCTTACGATTGATTTTTGTTCTCACTTAACAAAATGGAAAAAGGAAATTTTTTTTCAAAACAAACGCACATCCGCGTATATTTTGTTTCTTAGCACCGAGGATTTGGGGAGAAAAGAAAGCCTGGGAACGAATTAAGAATAATAGGTCGCTGAAAAATAAATCACGGGCAGGTTAACATGGCTTAATATGGCTACATATACTTTACAATATAATTTCTTATCTCCGTGTTTTATTTATACCATCTCTCCAATTTATCACAATGACAAGAAAGCTCAACCAAAGGAAAAATACAAGAAAACAAAGAACACTCTTAGCTTAACTCTCGCATTCTTTCAAGATTTATTACGTTGAAAAACAAGTTCAAAGTAAAGCTTTTTTCCAGGCACTGTGGCGACCAGTTTTGAATTTTTACGCACACCACCAAATCGTTATTGCACTATTAAAACTGCCACAAGTATTTAAAAGGCTAATGCGACCTTTTGTGAGCAAATTTGATAACAAGTTTCTATTTCTGGTGAAAGTATACGAACATGTTGATCTTGTCTTCTCTTTCATGGGGTAATTTCTGTTGATCTTTTTATCGGAAATAAATATTGGAAGTGTAGAGAGTTGCAGCTTCTAGTTGCACTTCAGAAGCTGTATCTAGTCGCACCTATGCGCCTAACTGAGTGTTTTAGGTCCATTTGTAAGAATTCAGTCGTCTATGCGACCAAACTGTCGCTAATTCTGAGCCTTGGACAGGGCTACAGAGACAAAAGTCCAGTTTCGTATTCGCAGATGCAGCAGATTACAATTATTTCAGATTCATCTTTACTGTGATTGCCTCGATTTTGTGTTGAATACATATAAATACCTGCGAGAACGAGTGGAAGTTCAAACTTTCAAGAATACAAAGAGGTTTGTATAGGTATTAATAAATATCTTCATTTACATTAAACACTAAGTCAAGGCTAAAGCTAAATCCTTTCCCGAGCCAAGTGGCTCATAAGGCCGGCGCTTATCTCCGGTTTCCGTAGTGTTAAGCGAATGAGAGTCAACGACTCTCCCTGGACAGGACACTAATCCATCGCAGGTTAACCCCCAGCAGAAGCTGGTACTCATGTACACAGCTGAGTCGACTGGAGCAAGTCGGGTAAAGTACCTTGCTCAAGGACACAACACAGTGGTCAGGCCGGGGTTCGAACTCACGACCTTCAGGTTACGAGTCAGACACGCTAACCACTCGACCACTGCGTCACTATAACTAAGGGCGCTTTCCATTTGATCGGTCTGGTTGGTCCGACCAGTAAGGTCTCGAATGGAACGCACGAATTCTTGGAACTGGTTCTGGCCAGACTGGCCCTGCTCATGGATCAGAGCCGCTGAATTCTCCCGGTCGGCCAAAGCGTAGCAACTTGGCAAGTTGTGGTGGGAAAAAATATACGCGCTCGCTTTTTTCAGCACTTCAGTTTTTGCTAGCAGAGTTGGGACGATGTTAAAGAGGAGTGTGCTCGAGAGTTCCCGCAACTTGTCTGTGATTGGCCGACTATGTTGGCCTTGACCCTTCCATTTAAACTGGCCAGAACCAGTTCTTTTTGGCCGGCCAGACCGGACAAATGGAAAGCGACCTAAGTTTTCTTGTCATAAACTTCAAGCATGCGCAAAGCTGTTGAAGAACCCTTTTAACCTTAAGCTTGGTCACTTATCAGAGCTTGAAAGGGGTCGATGGTCCAAGATTTTAAAGGTTAACGTTTGTTTGAATCTTAACTCCTTTCGGGCCGAAACGAAAGTGTGAAAACTAAAATCTGATGCACTTGCGCAAAACGTAAGTAACCAAATTCAAAATCAAAGATCATTCAAACCTTTGTTTGCAAAATTATTCAGGTATTTCTGTTTTTATTGAATGAATCCGTCTCACGTTACAAGCATACACATTACTGCGACTGTCCTAATTTAAATAGCTTTTGTGTCAGTGTTAAACAAAAGCATGTTGAGTTAACTCGAAATTTCTTTTACTTAAACGAAGATTACAAATATAGATTGTCATGTGCGAATGGGCAAAGCAAGAGTTTCGCTAAATCCGGCTTCAAAGTGCTCAACAGACCCTCATCATGGTGACAAGACTTGCCGGACAATAACAAAGGATTTGTTCCACATGGCCGCTTCGTAAGATAGGTCCATACAAATTGAATGTACATGTAGAGTGAGATAAATGTTTTAAAAGAAATTGTTCTAAAATGGAGAAAAAATCAATAATGAAATATTCAAAACTTCAGCTATTGCATTAAGCACTAGTGATCACCACACGAGAATTCAAATCTCATGATAAATTGTAAAAGTAAAATCTTTCAAATATTGGTCAAAACTGAGAAAATTAAAACCAAATACTTACTTTAGCCTGTCTGCTGAACTATCTTTACGTACCGACATGTTTTCTCACGCGACTTGATTGACAAGGGCCGGTAAGTTCACTGGGCGTACATCTGGTTGCGGTATTCCAGTTAAACTGATCAGCGGTTACATTTGAAAGTGCTCCAGGGATCAGGTAAAACATAACTGTCAATTTTAAAAACAAAAAAGGTATTTCAATAGTCTAATTTTAAACCATTTCTTAAATTCACATATATTACTGAAAATTTATGGACTATGAGCTCCCAACCACGAGATGAAAAAGACAATTAAATCACCAAATCCTGTGCATCCCCCTCTTCTCGGGCTTAACACTGGTAAGAGCATTATAGGGTTTTTTTTAAAATAGAAAACCGGTTTAACTGGCCTATATTAAAGCAGGATGGCACTCACGTGATTCCATGTGCCATGCTGCCTGATCCTGAGTGATTGTGTTGTCCCACATTGTCAGATCATACACTTGCAAATTCTGGCTCACAGATGAGCTGCCGTCTGCCGGTCCACCAACCATCACATGTGTGTACTTATCCTCAAGCCTTTTATGGTTCATGTAACTCCCATTCTCAGCTCGTAACACTCCGTCCTCATAGTACCTTAAATGCATGCCAGACCAAGTAAAGGTAGCATAAACCCAGGTGTTAGGTGTCAGGTTAAAGTGTAGCTGCCAGGTCCGGGACGGTTCCGAGAGGGAAAAGGTGTACGTCTCATTATGATGACAGAACGCAAATCCAGTGGAATCGCTTGCTTCACCTCCAGACGACAGAATGTAATTTTTCCCGTCGACAACTGAAATACAAGTCGGATAAGTAGAAATGATATGGTCTAAGATTAATCAATGGAATAATAGAGTCGCTGCTTTATTTAAGGGCTATAATCGTTAGCAACATGTTTCTTACCCTCTAGATAAACTTAAGCGCTGTTTATCAACTTCTTCAAAGGAAATTTTGGAAATATATTTATTTTCTGGAAGTCTTTTACCGTCAATGACTAAAATAGGCTTGTTAGCCGACAAGTGGATTTTGCATGTGTGTATGTAGCATCAATGAAAACGTCCCTTTACGTACGTGCTAAATCAGTAATAATAGCAAAAAATAATAATAAAAATGATAACAATAATAATAATAAATATAATAACAACAATAATAATAATAATAATAACAATAATAATATTTGTGATAATAATAATAAAAACAATAAAAATATTTCTTGAAACATCCAACATCATCCCATTGGGCAGCACATATCCGTATAGTAAACTTTTGTACCGCCTCCTCCCACCCCCCTTGGGAAGGTTATTTGCTAATCCACACTGCTGAGCGTTTTATTACCTTCGCTGTAAAACACTTCCATATCGTCAAGTACGAACTTCATCGTTCCAGCCAGCAGAGTTCTTGCTTCGTCACTTCCGTAGCTGTAGCCAACTGGCAGTTGGTACGCATGCCCTAGATTCTCACTCGAACCAGTCATGTCAAACTTCAGCACTAAATCGGGCCGAGAGTCGGCACCAAAGGTCATGTGATCATTCGCATTGTTGAGCACCTGGTTGGGAGTGATCTTCATTTGAAAAGGATGCAATCCATCGGCATTGTTTAAACTGAATAGAAAGCTTGCGTTACTTGTGAACAGCTCCCCTTGTGCTTCTAAAACAAATATTAAATTCAGCATTTATCACTGTTTTCACTGTTAAACAAAATTCGCTAACAAACGTCTAGATAAAGCTTGGTTTTTTTATTCCGTCGATCATAAAAAAACTGCTAAACCGACTGCATGTTTGAAAATAATAGTAACCAATAACCTTTCACAGATCCGTCAACGCGTAAACCCTGCTGTTGTTTATGTGCGGTTCTATCTGAAAAACATTTGATTTAAGGGAGCCAAATTAAAAAAATTAAGCCGATGAATAACTGATTGGCGCAATGAATTAACACAGTGCTAAAACAAATATATAGAAGTACATGAAATCGAGTGTGTCTGTGTGTGTGTGTGTGTGTAATGTGTGTGTATATGGCATACTTACGGGCACATACCATCCGATATCCGTATATGTATGAATGTGCATGTGTACGCGCAAATACAAATGGTTATAAGTGAGTTTGTAATTGCATGCAAGTGAGGACGGTTAAAGTTCATAAGGGCGTACACAGATAGCAAGGTAGAGTTGTAGGTATTCCCTGGTCCCCTAGTGGATTCCCTTACAGCTGGTTGTAGAAGGTTTGCCAGCGGTCGTAAGGGAACTCTGGGATCCCTTACTGCGGGTTGTAGAAGGTTCCTCTGGGGTTTAAGAGTCCCCGGGTCCCCTTACAGCCGGTTGTAGAGGGTTACCAATGGTTGAAGGGGAATCCCTTACAGCAGGTTGTAGAGGTTCCCTCAGGGGTTTAAGAGTCCCTGGGTCCCCTTACAGCCGGTTGTAGAGGGTTACCAATGGTTGTAGGGGAACTCTGAGATCCCTTACAGCGGATTGTAGAGGGTCCCTCAGGGAGTTTGGAGCCCTTACAGGGGGTTGTAAAGGGTCCCTCAGGGGGTTTGGGCCCCTTATAGCTATGACGGTATCCCACTTACTGTCCCAGTTTCTTTCGGTAAATCCACCAAAGATATATTTTCCCACCCGTACGAGAGTGACAGTGTTGTTTTTATTGCCGCACCCATCACGAAGCTTGTTTTGACTCCACATGTCCATCGAAGCCTGAAAGCAGCGGATCCATTTAATGTTCTTAGATGTGACCGCTGACAGCCACGTACCGAGGGCCTCGTGGTATACGTTATTAAAGCCAAGGATGTTTGAGATTAGTCCTGGGAGAGATGTTAAATGCAATGAGATCTAAGTAAAAAGGTGTAATTAATTGAACAGGTAAGGAATGCGGTGCACTTTGGCTCTGATACTAATTAAGATGTGACAAAATGCTTCTGTATCAGCAACGAATGTTATTGGTTGAAATTCACTTACCTGATTTTTCACTTAACCGTTTATTTAAGAAATTCTTTTGCCCAGTGTTGGTCAAACAACCTACAGATCTACATGCTTCGTTACTTTATGTCTGTCTTTTCTCCTGTTTGTATCTAAATATCCTAAAATATCCTTATGATAACACTTGTTACATGGGTCTACCATTTTCTGATTGGCTAAATATGAAGTGTACTGTATTAATGTATCGCAGTATTAAAGTGCAACTAACCCCAAATTGAGTTTTATACTACCAGAAATCTATACTAAAATCTAAGCCGGACTTTCTATGAAAAGTTTTTTGAATTTGCTCAAATTGTTAATTTTTTATCGCCATACGAAGATCGCCATTTTCACCCAAAAACTTCCACCATCTTCTCAATGACCGAGCGGACGGGGCATGGGGACAAAGTTGAGTTCCGACGTCACTCACGGTGGACGCCGCCTTACCGAATCTTCAAATTGAGAGGACGACATAAATTCTTACAACAATGAGAGCTTATAAAAGTACAGTTTTTAGTGTATCAAAATCCCAGAATGGCGACCGCAATGATCTTAGTGAAAATGAACCAACACAGATGGATATTGCGCAATACCGTGAGCGACTCATTACTCAGGCCCCCGTTTTCCTTCAAAATGCTCGGTCGTTGACCATTTGCACGATGCATTCAAAGGCAGGTAAAAAATCGACAATACGGCCAATTTCAATACCTTTTTTTTACTCTTTTCGGTTACCCTAGAAGATTTCACAGACCAAAAATCTCAAAAGGGGTTAGTTGCACTTTAAACAGAAAATGATGGACTGCGCGCGTAACTTCATTCCGTTACCTTGGGTTTTATGCAAATTAGTTTTTGCTTATTAATACATATAATAGATACCTTATTAAACGATTTTCTGTTTTATATAGGGTTGAGGCTCGCAAAATACGGTCTGACTCGTGAAAAAATAAATTCGCATATGAAACAGGAAACCGTTCAATAAGTGATTACCAATACACTCATTGGGTAAAATTTTCCCACATTCAACTGTATATATAGTTTAGCTGTTTGCGCCCTGTTATGCACAGCCTGATGATGATCAAACTGATCGAATCATCATCATCAGCCTGATGATGATCAAACTGATCAAAAACGTTTGCTTTTAACTACAACAACAACATTTTTAAAAAACCTTACCTTATTTTACCCATTTATTCTAATCGGCGAAGATGACTCAATACACTCGTATTAAGTTTGTCTTTGTTTACAGTGACAAAGTGATGGGGTAACTCAAGTAAAACTTTAACTAGGAAGTTTTTAAAGGTCGCAAGGGCTGTGCATGAAGTAAGGTAAAGATCTGTGATGGAATATTTTAATGCTATAATAAGAAACATTTAGTCATCATCAATTATAAAAATAAAGGATATCTAATTGATCCTTTCCAGAAACACAACAACACTAATAACTTACTTTGAGAGAGCGAAAGCAGAGTTCTCCTACCTAAATACAACACCGAATGTACTAAAAGATGAAGTTTTCCCTTTGTTAAAAATATGGAGCTCAGTCCCAAACAGTAGCAGTCTGATCCTACTGTCTCTTAACTCTTTCTCTCTCTCTCTCTCTCTCTCTCTCTCTCTCTCTGTCTCTGTCTGTCTCTGTCTCTATCTCTGTCTCTGTCTGTCTCTGTCTCTCTGTCTCTCTGTCTCGCTTGCTTGCTCGCTCTCTTTCTCCTCCTCTCTCTCTTTCTCCCTCTCTCTGCTTTTAAAACACAAACAGTCTCGCTATTTAGCTATTAATAGAAATACTTGCTTTCCGTCTGCTTTTGATGAACTGTCTGCAAGTCTTTTTCCTGTCTTTTTTTGCCTTTATTACTACACCCTTTGTCATTACCTTTGTACTTTATCCACATACTAATGGAAAACCCATTTTCACACTTTCCCGGGTTACTGTAACAATCGCTTATGAAGTTCCCCAAATCCAGGTGTCCGTTGCCATGGATACTCAGCACCTTCGTCAGACTGTCCACTCCATCGCCTGTCACTTTTGCAGTTCGAGAGGTTTTGACGTCCTTGAAAATGCTGGACTTTTCTTCGCTCAGAAGGAAACGGTGTTCCTCTGTGTTCAAACAAATTATGTAAAAATACATTTTACAAAAATATTAATACCAAGAAAATAAATAATAACATTTTATAATAAATCAACCCGAGGTCTATCGTTAACACTGGTTTCTGATTGGTTGCTTTACCAAAGGTGTAATATTATTATACGGCTCCCGCACGAATATTTGAATTTGACTTTAAAAGAACAAAAAAGTTAGCATATGTTATACAACTGTGTTTCGTTTACCATTTATCACTTCCCCTGAAGAAGGCTGGTGTCTCAGCCGAAACGTTGGGAATTTTAACGCTTGTACGTTTTAACTTCTTAACCGGGGTAACTGTTTTAAACAATTTTATTCATCATTATACCAGTTGTTGTGAAAACTTCACAGGGGCGGAGTCTCGCTTTGTCGAGATGACGGACGACGAAATAACAAACCTGGACGTCAGTGCCGTTCCGGAAAACACAAAGGAAGCGACAAAATACGAAATGAGAATTTTTAATTGTAGGCTCTTCTTCAATGTAAAATATTTTGTTGCTACCAATTAAAAATACAGGTTTCGTGTCTTTTCGTTTTCTTAGTTCGTATGCCTGATGAGTTTATTCCTTAAGACAACTTCTTAAGGAATGAACAACCTCTACATTTGTTATTAAAACTTTTGTAGGTTAAAATTACACGATTTTAAAGGAGCTGGGATTTTTAAAAAGCAATTTTAAACATCAAGTTTGAACAAGCATTGCACAAACGGAAAATACGTCCGAACACGCTTCGTGCCATTCAAGAGACGGCGTAACTTGTAGTTCTTATGCGATTCTCCTCATTAGATATTGTATTTGAAAAAATTCTAAGCTGAGTTTCAGTTTTGTAGTAAATCAAGTAGAGTGCACCTCATTACTGCTTGAAAAGCAGCTCAGCTTAATTTGTATTTCGGCGTGTTGAAATAAAGATAATCGCTGTCATCATCATTTTGCTTTTTAGTAAGACTAGGAAATCGAATTGCTAATTTGTGATGATCGTGAAAGTTACATGAATGCTGTTATCCATTGAAACCAATATTGGTTTTAGCTGAGCTGCCTTCCTCTCCTTCTTTAGTCGCCTTCAGTGAGACATAAAGGTATTTGCTCCAATAAGTCGCACAAACGCTGGGACGCGTTGGACGATGTTGGATAAAGGTTTCTTTCGTTTTGAAATTTGGTCCTGGATCGTCCCAACATTTTATTTGTTCTAGAAAATGTTGGGTCACGGAACTGTTTTAATGCTCAACCCAAAGGAAGGTGATCATTACTTACGTAATTGAAACAACCAATCACAATGAGGCAAAATTGGTGCATACTTTTGATAAAATGCTTCTGAGTCTCTGGAAATACGGTTTTGAAAATACACATTCGCTTAAACTCGTGCTTTAACGACTCCGTTGAAAAGTAAACTGGATAGCTGGACAACTCCATGAGAAGTTTTGTGGCAAGATAAGCAGAATTTGTCGTTATTTACAGCTCGTGAAAATGCGCTTTGGTTTTTCCTGATAATGTCTCATGCCCAGTCTGCTACAAAGCTCAGCCAGAGCTACGGACTTGAGTTTAGTGCCGTCGCTATGGTATTAAATGACAACTTTATTTGTTAAAAGTTGTCTCATCTAATTTCAGAGATCCCGGAAATCAAGTCTGGGTTAAAAAACGCTTTTTTTTAAACTTTTACTGGGAGATGTGCACTCAACGAAGGTCTGAGAGAAATTAAACTGAATTTGAATTTTACCGAAGATGCTTTTCGAGTAATGATCACCCATCTAACTGTACGAGCATGCGCACAAATACTTTCTCGTTCTCAGGCTTCTCGCTTTAAACTTTTCAAAAGTGTTGACACGACGTTGACACCGTTCAACACCACACAACATCATGGCTCAAAATATTGCAAGTAATTACTGGATCAAATGTTTGAACGAGACCTAAAGAATCAACTTGTTCGTTACACTTGCAATTCACGCAAAGTTACAAGTTACACATGTTTCTATAAAACGTCAACTACTGGACCCAGTTATTTTGAAAGGAGACAAACTTTGAATGAGTTGCAATAGCTCAAAATTTAAACGGATTAAAGGTTTTCCATTGAGTTAAAGGTAAAAAATAAAGCATGTATAAAATGTTAAAAGCGATTGGTAAACTATGTTTGATAAATAAATATGTATTTTTAAATATATTTTTAAATATCTCCTTATATAAGAACCATTTTTCAATATGATTAAACTATTTAAACTTTCAGATGTCTAGATCTAGATGACTCTAATTAGCTACAGCAATGTAGAGGGAAGACTTAAAGTACAATTTTCTCACCATTACAGATTCTGGCACTTCGGCATTCATGCCTTAATCTCACAATACACTCAGTAGCATAACCGAAGGCCTCAGCCGTGGTACCGCTTACTTGACACGAACGGAGATCTTTGGCCAGTGAGACCCCACACTGGTAATCAGAGCAATTCCCAGCCATTTCCGTACAATCAAACTTCAATACTGAAAAAAACAAAACAGAAATTCAAGATCAGTTTCAGAATCAACCTAAAGTATTTGACAAGTACTAGTTATGAACAGTGCATGCTTGGAGTTTGAGAAATCATCTAAGGACTTTACTCAGTTCTCAACACTCATGCATAGCCTTCTCCGCAGGAAACTCTAGAAGTAGCTATGTCACCTCGGCCATCACTAGCCATTCTCTACCATCACTCACCATCACTCACCACCGCTCACCATCACTTGCTATTTCCGATACCCAAAACACCATCCCAACACGTGCATAAATACTTTAAATTCAAAAACAGCTTTGATCTACAAACAGTTCAGTAGAATTGGTTTCGTTGTCACTGTAATATGTACTAACATAAACCAATATAGAGTATTAGTAGGCGGATTTAGTATGACGTCATTGTTTAAATTTCCCTAATTAGCACCCAGGGCCCGGTTCCTCAAAACCTGGATTAGCGCTAACCCAGGATTAAATCGCCTAACCCAGGGTTAAAATTTGACC
>JANSTQ010098206.1:0-14316 GCA_026167885.1 Bergia puertoricense
CCCCCCCCCCCCCCCCCCCCGGGCTGAGACACCTCCAAAAAGCCCGGGCTAGATAGGGTTAATACTAAAATTGCTAATTAAAAGTAAAATGATCAATAGAATAGATCAATAGAATAAATTACGCGGAGTAATACACATACTAAAATTAAGACTAAAATTACTTAAGAAAAAAATAAATATTATTTAGCGACAAAAAGTCAACAACAAGATAAAAGATATTTTAGATTGGAACGAATATAAATGCGGAACATTGCGAATGTCAGAGTTCAGCTTGTTAAAGAAAACATGACCTTGGTAGGCTACAGAAAACTTCGTTATGTTGGCACGGCAGAAAGGATAATAGAATGGATTTGAGCTACATGTGTTACAACCAGTGACAAGTCACTGTTTGAAGGTACGTTTTTAAACTGTTAGGCATAAATGGTTAAAAGGCTTTGCGCATGCTCAGGGATTTATTGACAAAAAGCCTTTTTCAAGCTACACCGTTCAGATATCAATCTAAGTTTTTCAAGAAGTAAATGCTATGGATGGGCTGTTTTAGGAGGCGATTAAGTTGGATTGTAGTTGTTAATTCTTGTGTTCGGGGCCGGAACACAGTATAGTACATTGTTTTAAAATGCATAAAGCCGTAGCAGAAGTGATCGATTAATGTCTTTTTAATGGATTAAAATGTTTTCCCTTGAAATTACTTAATTACATAACGTGAACATTCCTTTCTGAAAAAGAGAACTTTAATTTTCTCTATTATTCGTTATGACTATTTTAGTTTGTTGCAAAACTGCGTTTTTCCAATACTATCAACTATCATTGTTTTTACAATTTAAGCTTTTATTATGATTAAACTTAGGAAAAACGTTTAAAAACTGAAAAACGAAGATCTAAGGCAAGAAAAAGACTTTTAACCCATAAACATTCTAATTTCCTCTTTTCCATTTTATTATTTAATCTGTTTACTATTTGAGTCTATAAATACATACTTGGTAATAATTTCAAGAAAGTTTGCTAAAACAAATCTTTATGGAAAATCCACAGTAGCACTGAGATGGTGGGAATGTTTTTCAATGACTTGCTGCTGTATTAAAACTTAATTGATGTCATCGAATATAATGTAGTTCGCTGAGTCAAAGCAGTCTCTAAGGCAAAATTGCCAGCTTAAATAACCATATTAAAAAGTCATGGGGGTCCAATTGTCCACAACCCCTCCCCCCTCCCCCTACCCAAACATTGGTTGTCTCCAAAGAGCGCAGATTTAAGAAAATCTAAGAACAACTTAAAGTTTCACGCTCTGACTCAAATGCATAAAAAAAAAAACTATTTTTCAATTAGAACAGCTATTTATGTGTGAGAAATTGAACAATTTTAAAACAGTTTGGGGGAGTCTATTATAGGGGGTCTGACGTTCCACAAACCGCCGCATTATTTCGCTTTAAACCGTAAACCGCCGCCGTTTTTGGATATAAACCGCTATATCTCTTTCAAAAGCCGCAATTCTAGTTGTTTTTCTGTAATAGTTGCTATTTATTCTAAGTAGTTTTAAGCAAGTCTTTAAGCAAGTCTCTTTTATTTTCATCTGTTAAAAAGATGTGAACTTCGCTTACCTTTGTCACTGAAAGTTCATAGCAGCAGCGGTAGCGGATACGATATTTTGTGTGTCTGACGTTCTGAATTCTGGCAATTTATGTGTTTTGCATGTGTGAATTGATTGTTCCTCATTTTACAGCCTGTATGGATGACATGTAGGCCCCGTGCCCCAAGGAGGCAGCTCAAAGAAAAATTATAGTTTTTTCTGATCTTGTATACCTGTGTTTGAAGATTCAGTTTTGCAATAGGCGGTATTTTCAACCGACAAATACATCAGCGCGGTAGACATGTAAGAACAATCTTTGAAATGATATGGCCTTGGGAGGCCTTGGATGTTACTCATTGAAAAAATCCTCCATTGAAACGATTTGCCCTCCCAAAACTAGATTTTCGACCAATAAAAAGAAGTGCTTCAGGGGCCAAATCTGGCACATCACCGCGATTGGGTGAATTGGATGGAATCGTCTCATCTTAATTTCATTTTATTTCATTTCATTTACAACACTTCGATGTGCATTTTGCGAAGCCTCAATGCGCTTACAATTGAAAATAGAATTTGCTTTGGCCTAAAGCTTACAATATTACTAGCTTATACAAGTACATATAATAATAATATATGTAAATATTATAAATAAATGCTTGCTAAATCATTGAATTTAAAAACATACATGTTAAATAAATAAATGTTGTTCGAACAAACTATAAAAATGCGTTCCAGGAGAGGTAGGTCTTGGCCTTAGTTTTAAATGAACTTAAGAACTGACTGTCCTTAAACTTGCCGGCAGACTATTCCATAATTTCGGTGCAGCTACTGAAAATGCCCTGTCCTCATAGATTTGGAGACAACTAACAGGCCATGTGCTGCAGCGCGTAAGGAACGCCTGGGAACATAGGGTTCAAGCAAATCTTTAAATATGCCGGAGCACAACCATTAACGATCTTAAAAGTTATTAATAAACCTTAAATTCTATCCTTTGTTCTGCAGGGAGCCAATGCAATTTTTGTAGTACCGGTGTTATGTGGTCACGTAATTTGCATTTTGCAGCTAGTCTGGCCGCAGAATTCTGTAGGCGCTGGAGTTTACTAATCTCCTTTGTTGGCAGTCCATATAGTAAGCTGTCGCAATAATCTAATCTTGATGTAATAAATGCATGGACTTAACGCTCTGTGTTGGCCTGATCAAGGATTTTGCCTGACTCTACCGATGTAAAGACGCTAAAGAAGCGGAGCTACATATATTATTAATATGGTTGGACATAGTTAGGTGACTATCGAAAATTACTCCAAGATTGCGCGCTTTCTTACTAGTAGATACTACATACTGACTTATGTTAAATCCAGCTATTGGAGACAGATTTGAGAACCCAGAGTAAAAATGGACTATTTCAGTTTTAGTAGGATTACAGCTAAGATTATTAGCATTGAAAAATGTCTGGATGTCAGAAGTGCAATGTTCGAGTTCGGGCATGCCGGTGTGTCTGCTGCCGTGATTTATAGTGATATAGATCTGAGAGTTATCTGCGTAGAACACGCAGTTGAGTCCGTGGGATTTAATTATTTTCTCCAGAAGAGCAAGGTAGAGGATAAACTGCAGCGGGCCAAGCACTGATCCCTGAGCAACACCAGATGTGAGTGGCTGGGGCCTTGACTCCGTGCGTCCGATCATCACCTTCTGAGAACGGCCTCTGAAATAAGCTTCGACCAACTGAAGAATAGTGCCAGTGAAGCTGAACTGTGTGCGTAGTCTGCTGATGAAAATTTCGTGATCTATGGTGTCAAACGCAGCAGAAAGGTCTAGTAGGACCAGAATGACCTCGTTCTTGTTATCAATAGCTCTGATGATATCATTATGAACCCGTAAGAGGGCAGCCTCCGTGCTGTGGGACTGTCGGTAGGTCGCTTGTAGCTTCGGGTAGAGTTTTTTCAACAACAGGTAGAGATATGTTTGACAAATAGTAGTTCTTTAGCGTCATCGTTCTTATCAGAGTCAAACTCGTCATTATCCACTTCGTTATCATATCCATCTCCACTGCCATTACTATCTTCATTGGTCAATTCACTGGAAGGGATGTGCTTGTTTCCCCAACAGCGTTGTCGCACGTACCATCTCGGGAAAGAAGCAATACCTATTGAATCGTTGTCTCACTGCTCTTCCATAGACACTAGCTTGATCTAGCAGTCGCTTAGAAATTTCTGGGCTAATTTCACGAGCATCAATATTTGAATTCTGTAAATGCTGTGACGTGAGAAGAAGCTGAGTTAAGAGGCAGAGGAAGCAGACCACGTTTTGGAAGCCGATGATTACTGGGAACTGCTCTGCAGAGTTCTCCGCAAGCATACAATCATCTGGACGAGACCGGACAAAAGGCGCGTGTTTTTTAGTGTATTTTTCTAAAGAAAAAACAGGGGAAGGGGGGGGGGGGCATTTAGCCCACTTACAACCGTAATCCGCTCACAAAAAATGCGAAATAACCGCAAACCGTGTAGACAAATGATGTTTTTCCGCCACCGCACAATGATTTCTTAACCGCAAACCGCCAAAAAATGGAAGATCTTTCCGTTTGGCTTAAACCGCCAAAAATGGAAGATCTTTCTGTTTGGCTAAAACTGCAAAACCGCCAAACTATAATAGACCCCCAATTTGATGCTAAATTTGCTCAAAAGTGAAGAACACTGAATCTGGATCAAAATTATTTGGTTTGTTTTGAAACAAAGCGTGTAAATCAATATTCTACGAAACTGTTCAATTATACGATACCTTGAGCAGAATTTTGTAATCCAAAAAGTTAAAGCAAATTACAGAATTTATTACCCGCTTGGACGAATAAACTGGCCAGCTGTGACTTGAGGACAAGGTGAAGGTACAACTTAAGGTCTGGACGAATAAATTGGCAAAGTGTAACTTGAGGACAAGATTAAGGTACAAATTAAGGTCTTCGACTCATCGGTTCATGATAATCCACTCCTTGTAAAACATTTTTTCTTTCTGTTAGGGCTCCGGTCCGTGTCAAGCAATACTTCTGACCCAAAGGATTTTTTTAAAGCTTTCCCATGCATAGATCATATTAGGTAATACCAATATTTCATCGTTGTGGAAACACTCGCCGGATTTGACGCAGGCTAAAATGTGTGCGATTCTGGACATTCCGTCGTCTTCTACATGCTGTAGCGCAACTTCGGTAAACGAAAACAGCGGTCACAGCCACAACCACAAGAACAAATGCAATCACAGCACCTGCTATTACAGCAGTGATGTTGCCCGGTACATCTTGTACAGGGCGTGTCTGAACTGTTACCCAGCCAAGGGACTCGCCCTCTCCACTATCAGCGTAGTTCCTCTGGTGTACTGCATACTTCGTACCAGGAGTAAGCGGTCCATTGTAAAAACCTTTATCTAGAAAGACAGAACAACGAAACTTTGCTTCCTTTATTTTTCAAAATTAATTTCAGTTCCTTGGTATTAATTAGGCTATTTTCAAGTAAGTGAGATGTACGACGTTGTATTGTGTTTCTGTTTACGTCGTGTAAGTGTGTGTTATACTGAAATGAATAGCTGAAAAAACTCTTCTGCTTTGGTTGGTTAATAATAACCATATATAACATACTCGTGAAAAGTAAGGAAGGATACCCGGGAAGGAAAAAGCGTGACAAATGCTGGTGCATTTTGCTCATTCTTGACTGGCAAAGTTTCAAAATGACCAACTTTATCTGGAAAGATAAAATAAAAAATAAAATAAAAATAAGGAAAATTGGCTAGAAACGTCAGCTTACCCAAATCTATCCAAACGTACCCAGTCACCCCTTCCCGATCACGCAAGTGTAACACTGACAACAGTGAGAGATAATTTTTCCTCTCAATGTTTTTTGTTTTGGCATTACAAGAATCTGCATGTGAACAAGCATTAGCAATTAACATGCAAAGTGTAACCTGAAACGGTTGTCTGTACCGAATAAAGAGTTTGAACACAGCTAACTATTTTTCTGAAGTTTGCGTAAGGAGTGAGCGTAAATCTAAATCTCGAAAGAAACTGCAGCATAAGAAAACATATCTTGAAAGCTATCAAGAACCAGGTAAGTGCATTTGAAATGTTTCCAAAGAGAAAACAAGCTGGAAAAAGGAGGTGACGCTCAAGTAATGGAAAGAGAGCTACGAACAGCAAAGGCTCATAATTTTTTGCAAATAGGCGAATCGTTGGGTTTACATTTGTTGCCTCATTAGCATACGTGTTCCAGTTTCTAATTGTGCTACAAAAACGTCAGCTCTGAATATTAAAATAGCTTTGCAAAATAAGCTTCGTCAGTAAATATGAGTCCGATATGTTAAGTACTGCTTCTACGATGCGTTTTTAAAAAATCGAAATATGTCTCATTAACGATCTTGCCACCTAGCTATTTTGCATTTTTGTTTTTTCGAAAACCGATATCATTTTAGAAACTGTATGTACAGGACTGAAAACTTCGTCGATTAGTACGTTTGACAAGCTTTTTTCATGTTTTGAATTCAATTCTTATCTAGCGTGTTTCCTTCTTTACAAAAAATCGCATGGTAATGAAGCAGAATGTAAACAATGACGTCAGGAAATATTCACCTACACTGAATAAAATTGGCAAAATTCTAAAATATATGGTCTATGTTATAGTTATGCTTTGCTTCGCGCCTCTCAAATATTTCTCTCGTCCTCTCCTAACTTCCAGCATGCATCTATTACTCGAGAGAAGAACGCTAAACATGGAACATTTCTTCAGTGGATCACCCACTATTCTCTTCTATCATTGCTGCTTTGAGAGTTAAAACTTGCAATTTTAATCAAGACGTGAAGATAACTTTGGGTCTAGTTTAGGAATGCCAAAGATAACACACAATTTCACCTAGAGACCGGCGTTTTCTTGTAATTTTCTGGCCCCGTTTGTAGTACTTTCCATCTCCAATGGTAAACTGATCAGTAAATGGGACTATATCATGGCTGGATGAATAATAAACAGAACATTACATGGCCGCTTAGAGATACATTTTCCATCTTCTCGTATTGAAAATACCTCGAACTATCTCGCTTCGCTTACTCGTACGAGATATTTCGATACTTGAAGCCCCGCGCGGCCATATAATATCCTCTACGTCTTGTTTAGGAATGCTAAAGATAACACACAATTTTACCTAGAGACCGGCGTTTTCTTGTAATTTTCTGGCGCCGTTTGTAGTACTTTCCATCTCTAATGGTAAACTGATCAGCAAATGTGTCTTTATCAAACTCTGCAGTGATATATGATATGCACTGGCTGGCGTTGAGATACGTTCCTAACTGAGAATCCTCAACAGGGCTGTTCTTCAGCTGTTCATCTTTATTAGCCACTCGTGAGAATTTGCTGCAATTAGTATACCATATACTAATTCTTTCATTTGTTCCTGATAGTAGACATTATACCTTGTGATGATCCCGTTCCTCTTAGTCTTGGGTACAGCGCTAAATGTAATTCGAATTGTAGTTGAGTTAAACGCTACTGCTACAATGGTGTCGGGAGCAGCATCAGGTTCTGCAGAACAAGACAATGACTGTGAGTCTCTATAGACTATGTTTGATGGTTCGAAGAGAAAGTATGCATCCTCTAATGCATTTCCAGAAAATATATACATTGTGAGTCTCACCAATTTTGTTTCATTCGGTTATATCCTGAGGTTGAGCTCCACCTTAACAAGAATGAACTCATTGAGACACGTATTTCACAGCAAGGACGACTTGGTACCACAGGGCATTGTGTAATGTCCTTAAATTCTGGCCTTCTGTACCTGTTAAAACCAGGTACATTTGGCTCTTAAATTTGGTTTTGAAGAAGATTGTTAGGTTTATTGATTCAGAACAGAAACTTATGCTTTCAAAGAATATGATGAGTTTTGTCCCAAAAAAAAAAGTTCACTGACGTCCACAAAATTTCAAAGGTAAAAGTAAACATTTGTATATCTACTCTGCACAGGATATCTAGCACGGTATGGGTAAAAATGCTACCCTGTACCAAATTTATCCATGCTCATGATAAGAATTGGTTCTAGAGCTACTTATGCCCGTGCTGTACTAAAAATCCAGTGTAGTGTAAATAAGTTTGTAAACTACTAACTGTCTTGCTCAGTGCAACTTGTTATCATTGTGCTGTTAGGTCCATCCCCTACTGACGTATGGGACTGCATCTTGATTTCATAATCCACATACTCCTCAAGTGATTGGAGAGTAGTCTTCAACACATCACCTCCTTTTACAAGTGTAATGTGTTCTTCTTTATGCTCAAAATACCAACATACAGGCGTGTAGTATATCTTGTACCCTCTAATCATCACATTTCGATCTACGTTTCTGACTGGTTGCCAAGCAACTGTGAGACTTGTGGAAGAAGAGCTCTCAATCTTCAGCTCTCTTGGCGCAGCACTCGGTGCTATAAAAGGGAGCAGAAGTTAGTTGTTTTGTAGAACACTGTTCTGCGTCTGCGAGTGAACAAGATATATTGAAGGTCTGATTGACAAAAAACAACGCTGTGTTTATCACTAAAACAGATAGCAGTGAACACGAACATATCATCATATGATGTTGTAATTGTCCAGAAACTGCGTTTACAAAAGAAATCTGGTAGAATTAGCGATATTCAGACTGGGGGAGCGCAACGCGTACCTTCTGGAGCTTTTGTCAAGTTTATAGTGAGACATTGATAATGTATAAAAACTTGAAATGAGTGAATCCAGAGATGCTAACTGTTTGTAAGTATCCGCCAAAATGAATTACAAGTAAGATCAATATGAAAGTTATTACCAGTTTATTCAAAAAGAATCAACAGTACACATAAGCACAAATACAAAAAAAAATGGGTCTATTTCAAAAACAAGACTCTAAACTCTTAAAGGATCCTGTTTCTCTCAAATTAAGAAAGTCAACCTTTATAACTTACTGTCTTCTGCAGTCATTACATATATTCCCTACTTTTTGGTCCCTCTCCAACACTGGTAATAGCCACCACAGTAATGTTGTACAGTACAAACTCTTCAAGTCGTGTTAATGTTACAGTCGTAAGTGAACCAACAGTGAAAGTGCAGTGCTCAAAAATATTCGTAAATCCGCCTTCTATGGCCTTGTAGCACACTATGTAGCCTCTGATTATTCCGTTTTGACGAAAGCCCCCTCCCTTGCCAGTTTATGGGTTATAGGTAACGTGACCTCCAAATCCTCTTTTGATGACCAAAACAATGAACAATCCTTACAAATATGACTAGTATTACTTTGGAGAATCGTAATCATTTTTACGCAACATACTTTGTGAGTTTGGTATTTTGAGTCTCTTGGAGTTTTTCTGATGGCATTAAAATTATTTTAATCAATGTTGGTTCGAAGTGTGGTTCCACCAGGGGTTTCATCCTGCAGTTTTGAATCAGAATTAGTTAATTGTTATGTTATTTTAATTACCATTTTTAAATATTTCTTTAATGCTCATCAGGTCTTTTTCACTATTTTCGATCTTTAGTCAGAATGCAAGTAGAAAAGCCACGTTGCTATTTCCCGTTTTCAACATCACATTCAACTGTATTTGACCCAAAAATGACTTTGGAGACCCCGATTTTTGTGTTACACGAAGAATTATTTACACAAGGCCAAGAACTGACTAAAGATGGTGTGACAACCAATTAACAGAAAAACAAATGTTTGCAAGTTAAGAATACTTACTGGCCTCGGCTGTAAGGACAGATACTACTGAAGTCCGTGGTCCAATCCCACTGGACGTGAATGCGGCCACACTGATACTGTATTGTACATACTCCTGCAGCTCAGTAAGGTCAGCAGTAAGGGTGGTATTACTGACTGTTTTGTTTAATTCAACACTACTCGGCGTGGCCATGTAAAATATGTGATATCCAAGGATAACTCCATTGTGTTGATCTACAGGAAGTTCACTCCAAGACACTTTGATGCTTGTTGAACTTGTGTTGTAGGCTGTGACGTTCACAGGGGGACCAGTTGGTACTGTATAAATTGTTCAAATATTATCAAATTAATAAAAGGGTTTATTTAGCAACATTTTAGTATCGTTTTCATTAAGACTGACCATGAAAAAAAAGAAAAATAGTTAAGAATTCACCAACTTCAAAGTCCGTAAAGGATTCAAGCAATACTTATGATTCAGTTTTTTGGATATATCCCATACAAAGAAAAAACCAATCATTGGAAATCGAGTGCTTGGTGAGTGACAGGGTTCAAGGAGATGTCAAATAACCCAAACTAAAAGCCTCGAAGAGAAGAGTGTGTAGAAAATTTTGGCAAAGATCAAAGTGCGACCGAGTTGCAGAGAAAAAACGACGTACACATAAGTTCCTCATTAATTGTTTTTTAGGACACTATGAAGTTGTGCAACAAGTAGACAGAGGGCTATGAGGAACTTTGTCTGTTACTAGACCAATGCAAGAATAACCGAGACTCTACAATTCCTTTTACGTGAAGAGGAAACATAGGTATTTCTGGCCGTTTGGCTGGACGTGAAAGCGCGTGAGTGCGAGTGGGTACCCAGGCGATAAATTTGGGAGCACTGGTGGCTGACATCGAGGAGCCATATTGGGAATATAATTTCTCTGATGTTCATGTTAAAGTTGGCATGATCGCTGACAGTGTTGAAATAGATTGTTATGACTATGATAAGCATCTAAGTTTCAAAACCACAGTGCGTCTCATGGTAATAGTAAAAGATAACTGTGAATCCATAATGCCAGCACACCTACACCCCTGCCGGTTCCTATCTTGATGTAAGATGGAGCCCTGTACAAACACACTCCTGCAAGAAAGGGGTCTGTTGTCAATAGAGCTGCAATTGCTGCCGGTAAGGCTGGGCCTGCTGTGAACGTTAGTTATGAAACTCAGACCATCTGAGCCCAGAATGTTCTAGAGATCTCTGGAATACATCGAGAGTTCTCTCATAACAAAACAAAAGGGGGAAAGGAAAAGACGAGAGACTTGATACCTCGCCACTAGAGAGATCTTTGGCAAGTGGGATTACAGAGTTAACTCAAGAAGAGGTCGCTGTTGCACGAATATCAACTGTGTTTGCTCTATCTGATCTTGAACATTTAATTTGTAGAACCATACATATCGCAGTCTTATCAAAAAATCTAACAATTCCTGGAGTTCGCCTCTACATTTGTTAATATTTACATTTTCTAGTTATTATGTATTATATAATGAAGTAATTTTTGTAGAAACCAGTTTTTGTGTTTTCCTAATTCGCTAGTAATTAACACTGTCTCTAAATTTCTGAATAAAGATTTCAGGTCAAAATCAGGGTTTTTTTGTCTCAGTGTGTCTGTGAAAACGCAAAGTCGTAAATTATATGATTCTTAATGTAATACTAGACAAATGTTATCTAAATAACCAGGGTTCACACAGTTTGCTTAAAAGTTTTAAAGCTTTTGGTCCTCATAGATAAATCAAATGTTTGATTTCACAACTGCCATATGCACAGCCGAAAGGATCACGATCGGAAGACCACAACGTCATTGCTTTCACCAGTTTTGAAAACGTCGAACTCCTCGCAGTAAAATAAGCCTTTACTGGGCCACAAAACGGCAATAAGTCAAAAAAGGATTTCACGATTGTCGTAATAACCCACATTTCTCTTTTGCTCTACCCGGAAGCTGTGAGAAGGATGAAAGTTGCGGGCCAATGGCTTCAAAGATTATGTCCAATTCCCAACTTTAAAGAGAGTTTATTTCCGATTTAAAGTATTGATTCACTGGCAAAAATCTCCTAGAAAGAATTGAAATTACCTAATTTTAAAAGATTTCATACCAGCGATAATTTAACTGATCGCAGTTTAAAAAGTCTTCATCATATAACTTATGCTAATCAATAGTTGTTGAATAAAACACAGTTATCGGAAGGCAATGGGATAACTGCAATTCAATCGCACCCTACCTGCACGAGCTGACGGTAGCAGACAACAGAGAAGAATGATATAATAGTCTTCCATTTTGGAGTCCTTGCAGCAACAGTTAACCGATCTTTATTACTTCACATCGCTACATGTAGTACTCATTCAATATCACAAAAGTATGAGTTCGAGGATATCATAATAAAAATGAATAAATTATGCGGAATCTTGCTTTTTGTTAATTGTTAACCATATCTCAAGAACAGCACAGAATGACACCAGTGTGAGCCAGCAGCATTGTTAGGAAAACTATTATCTCATGTTGAAGTTATTAATTAATGAAATACCTTGGCCGCAGGGGAACTATATCAGGTAACAATTCAAATGCAATATAAGTCGAACGCTTCTTTCAAAAGATAACTTTAAATAAGTTTTTGAATATTCAACTTTGAAAATGTTTCGATTAATATTCTCTCTCGGAACCTCAATGACCTGCAAATTACAATCAATCCATCGTATTGGCTTCAAACAGTTCTAACTGTAGCACCTTTAAGTGAACTTTAAGTAGAACAAAAATGCTCATGAATGGAGTAAGATGAAATTTTTAATAAAAGAAACAAAACTTTTCTGCGTGACTGCATTTTTCAAATTATGCACCTCAACATCTAAACTCAACCTGTGACTGCTATAACTGTTGCGCAACCCGTTTCTGCTCGACTGCATGCTTGGACGGTTTAATTCATTCCAGGCCTTTGCCTTTTAATGTCAAAATTGATGCATATCTTGACACGTGACAATCTTAATCTTCCCCGGAATATGTGACGAACTTGCATGACTTCAACAAACTAAAGATACCAAGACTTTACACCATTTACTTTAGTTTCAAGTTGGTCAAACACTTTGCAGCTGCTGTACATGTTTACTACAAAACTTTGGGTACAATGAGGTCTATAGGCATTCTTAAGGCATAAAAACCCATTCTTGGTCTTAGTTTTTTAGTTTTTCAAAATTGTATAATGTAAGACTATTTATTTATTCATTATTACCAACAACATTTTTTTGTGGACGGTTTTTGTGTAGGCGCAAAATGTGGTATGAATTTTCATTCGGAATATTAGTAGAATGCTGTTTCGCTAGAGGCCTAACAATCCTTATCAACCCTAGTAGAAAAAAACTTTATGATGATAAAAATGATGTGAATGGCCGTTCGAGCGCCACGTTACGATCTTCTTTTTTTTATCTTTTCTTTTCATTTCATTTTATTTCATTTCATTGTCAGACGTACAACCGGAATTCGGCAATTGATCCATGATGGTTCCATCCCAAGGTTGTCTGCTCTTTATCAAATCAAAGGCAAACAACAATGCTCATGATCCTATCACAGTCAACACTCAGAGCTAGTATCCAGTTTCAAACTGGTCTAGAATCCGCGTCCTCTTCCGGTCACGTTTTGCGCGAGGTTGTTGCTTTGACATTCCAATGCAGCATATTGAACGTACTAATCATGATACAGAACACGTGATTGGAAGTGATTACGTGTTGTACTTGTCCATCCTTTTTGAGACAAGCTTCCACTCACCTTCACTTCTGCGCCAATTATCAAGGACATGTTTCAACAAACATTATTTATGTTTTTCCTGTATTAATGGTCCCAGTAACTTGGCAATGAATGATCTCCGACCAGGGTAAGATCTAAAGTTTTGTTATTCCCTCTTTTCACGTTTGTTTCATTCAGTTCATACAACAACCTCCTTCCCATCCCGATGGCATGGGTGGCCCCCACCGTCCTTCACTGGAATAAAGATGCAAAAACAGATATAAAATGTTTGGCCGCAATCTCCATGGCAACATTGTTGGGGGAGGGTTATTTCAGTTCAGTTTATTTTGTTTCGTTTCGTTTCAACACAGACACCTTTCACAACTTTCAAATCAGTTTAAGACTTATGTCATAGCAGGCGCTCCACTTAGTTTCTTACCTTTGTTTCTTACTTTGTTTCCACTTTGTTTACTATTAAAATAGTAAAATACTTACCAAAACTGTGTAACATAATTTCATACATAGAAAAAGTAGGCAAAGAATAGTCCCTATTTTTCCTTTTGAGTTCGTCGAGCCGAAAATAATTAACTCGCGCAACAAATCGATAGCTGCCGAGCCAGTACGGCAGTTTATATCAGTATCGACAAGAGGAAAATTAGGGACTATTCATAGTCTAAGAAAAAGTTATTTAAATATCAACATGATGTTTCAGGTCAACATATGTACAAAATAAATTCAGGCAAATAATTAAAGCAAAAGCTGAAAGACTTATTGAAGTTTCGAAATTGATAATGCTTGAGCCAAAACGGTTCCTTGTTGAAAACGCGTGTTGGTCTGGCCTTTAAATTATGTCATTGCCAAAACACTTACAGCGATCCAATAATGATTCAGATGGCGTTTCAAATAAGGTAAATGTTCATTCGTGAAAAAGCCATTTTATGCAGACTTATTGTGATGTTATGCATTGGCATGATGTTATGTAATGCACCGGCATTTGTTTGCATGGAAATAAAGGCTTCTCAACAAATAATCCACTCATTTCAGATCAAGACATCCTGCCATAACTCTAGATATCTGCATTTTATCCACTGTCAACGTACATTTGCTTTAAATTAATATTATGTTATTCTGAATTACGTAACATTAAATAGTATCACTATACAGTAAACATTTTAGCTTCGGGAGAGAGACATGATATAATGTGGAATCACCGGCTCGGAATGAATGCGAGTGATTGGCTGATGAATATTTTTTGCACTTCAAGGGCTTTTCGTGAAACGGATCAATGCACTTGTCGCTCGCTGCCA
>JANSTQ010098317.1:0-14316 GCA_026167885.1 Bergia puertoricense
CAAATTCTAACCTGATTCTCCAACTGTTGCAAAGTTTCTTAATCATATATCTCCCAAATGTTCCAGTTAGTTTTCCTTAAATTTTGCGGCTTAATAGAATATTTGGTGTAATATTTCTCCCCATAGTCTAATCTCTGACGACTATTTTTCAGTCCTGCACTTTTTTGCTTAACTTTAAAGAGCTTTTATTTTGAAAACTTATGCTTCTCTTCCAGAGCCATAACTTAGCTTTAACTGCACTGAGTATGTCTTAAAGTATGTATCTTTTATAGATAAACTCTATCAGGGGGATCGATCTACTTATTAACTCCGTGATTGCAAAAATATTTTCTTCAAATTTTGAGCAAATTTCTTTCTATTGGTGTCAAATTCTTCTTTATTGACATAATATCTAATGAACGCAGACACAAGTACCGGAGTGGGGAGACAAAACAAAACTACCCCGCACATAGCACAAACACTGGCGATTATTTTGCCCTGGACAGTTGCAGGCGTGACGTCACCATATCCCACGCTAGTCATAGTTATAACAGACCACCAAAACGCGGCGGGAATACTGGAAAATGATTGCTGATCTTCTGCATAGTAAATAGCACTGGAATAAATAATTGTTGCGATAGTGAAACAGAAAAAGAGGGTCTTCAGTTGCCCACTACTGGTATAAAGCGTCATAACTAGAATGCGCATTGCCGTACTATAACGCGACAGCTTGAAAACGCGCAGCACTCGGAACAGTCGCAACGCCCGTAAAACAAGAAACGAACGGACCGCAATTGTGCTCTCCTCCAAAGCCAAGGTGAAATAAAATGGCAAAATGGCGACGATGTCGATGACACCAATCGGTGACTTGGCGAACTTCCAAGTGTTCGGGGCCGAGAAGATACGTACCAGGTACTCAAGTGTGAACCAGGCGATGCAGAATGACTCAATTATGAACCAAACGTCGACCAGATGCGGAGTTTGGAGTTCCGGGAAAGTTTCTATGCAAAAGACTACAGTTGAAACAATGATTACAAAGATTGAGAACAGCCCAAGAACACGTGATAACTTCGACGATCGCGGATATTCAAAACAGCGCCAGACTTTGCGTTTAATAGGGTTTTCCGGCATTAGGGTTTCATCGTCTTCAAACGAGAAAATTTTGTACAAGTCACGTGTTCTTTTATAAAGGTGAGATTCCAAACCGTAGAATTTCATGTCTTCTATAAAAGCGTCTTCTGGTACATCAGACGGCCGCGACAGAATGCCCCCGGACTGATAAAAAAATAGAATAGCGTCAAAGGAAAGCTTGTTTCTCGGAATAAAGATCTCATCACTTACGTGGTCGTAGTACTTCATTCGCTTCACTTGAGAGCCCAACAAAGTGTCCGGATAATTTGCCAATGTTTCTTCATAAGTCTCATAGCGCATACCATTGACATTAATGATGACTCGGGGGCTTTTGTAGGCGGGAATGCGTTTCGAGTAATCACGCTCGTGACGGATATATTGCTGCTTTCTTCTCTGACGCGATGAGATTTGAATCGGGGTACTGCAACCCTTCAGCATAAGTCGTTATTTTAAAAAAATGAAAATTGAAAATTACAAATCCAAGTTGAACCGACTGTCGAGCGAGCCTTCCTTAGCAGAGTTAATATATGACGACGTTTTCACCGCAACTTATGCATTATTAAACTGCGCCACAATCTGTTGATGGCAAGTTCAGCACTCTATGATTCGGAACCATGAGATCCAGAACATCAAAAACATGGAGCACAAAAAAGTTAGATAACTTTGAACTTGCTTCAACAGTAATTTTTTTCTGGATTTGCGGAGGCGAGTACGAAGCTATTTGGTTTTAACTTGACTGGGTGGATACTTCAACTTCCAAATATTCTGAAATTGAAATTGAAAGGTAAATATTAAACTCATTGATTATCAAATGACTGCGGAACTCTAATCGGTGAAACGAAAACATTGGCTTAATCTACAAGAATTTATTATATATATATTATGAAAGAAGAATTTTAAGTTTGTTTTTCATCAGACCCTTATCATAGATATTATCGTTGTTATCTATCTTAGCAACTCTTTTGGATATGACACGTGAAAATGATAAAACGCACGTATGAATTTTGAGTATTTTTTTCATTTTTCACCGTGGGACACCGCCAACAAATAATACAAAAACGATTTCTGATACTGCTATTAAAACGATAAGGTAAAATAAGGCAGCGAGCGAATAAATAATTTTATAATTATCACCAGTTCTGGCTGTGTGAAGCTATCAAAGTGAACCGGTATTTCTATTTTCCATAGCATGGAAAAGAAAACTGTTTATGGAATACTAATTTTATAGCAACGACGACAAACATATACGTGACAAAATAACTGCTTAAAAAGCTTCAAACTATAATTAGTTCGGTTGTGTGATACCTGACAAAGATTTTACAGTATTGTAAAACGTTTGTATTTTGTTCGTTATTTAAAATTAGGTCATATTTGCTTGGACTTATCACCTATACTGGGCTATAGTCTGTAAAGTATTTTACTGTAAATTTGTAAATGGAGGGTGGATTTACTTCAATTATAAAATATAAAAAGACACGTTTGAATAAACTGAAGATTTTATCTTAAACTCCATCACGGACATATTTTGACAAAAAGTACATTAAAGTCCCGAGTTTAATCAATAGTTGACCAAAAAACGGCATCTCAGTTTTTTCTTGCTGGCCGCGTATTCTAACAGCCGAAAGCGAGTCTTTCATTTATGGAACAAGAAGGAAATTAAATATCTGCTCTACCATTAATAGTTGATATGAATTCAGACTTCAAGTTAATGAATGAAAATGCCAGGTTTTAAATGTTCTTGTCATGAGTTGATGTTGATGTTTCTAGTTCCAAGTTTTCATATTTGATTGTTACTTGAACTATATGTTTTGACCGGAGCCGTTTTTGTCTGTTTTTTGATATGGAATTCGACCGACACTCAAATTCAAAGAAAGATCGATTAATTTGCGTTTGTGTATTGCATTACCTAAGACTGAACGCTGCTTTAGCTGTCCAAACTCCGGGTCATATAAAGGAAAAACTGTTAAAACTAGGCAGCCTATTAAATTCACTTACTGGTTAAAATGGTACTTTCTCCAGAACCAACAAAAGCCTCGTCCTTCAATTCTTTTTAACCTAAGGCCAAAGGAGACTGTGTACGCAACAGAATTGAAATAAAGCTAAACTATTAAATGGGCAGAAAAATATAATATTATGACACCTGACGGGTGTTAAAGCGGTACCGTCGCTGTTTCCCGCTGTCTTTGTCTGAAGTTTACCATTCATACTGTTGTTTTTTTTTGTCGCACTATTGTTTCTCCAAACTAACCCGATAGCATGTTCAAGTTATTTAACTCAAACCAAGGTGTGAAACAAACAAGAAAGTAAACAGAACCGCAAAAAAATGAAACATTTGAATATTCTTATTTGAAGGTTTTGCAACCAATACATGCTACAAAACCTTAACTAATCAGTTCGGTATTAGCTTATGCAAACAACCACAAGAATTAAGTACACCAGGTCCTAATTACTACACAACAGGTAATGTGTCATATTAAACTTACTAAGATTATTTTCCGTCTCTAAACTCATGTTTTATGCAACTCAGTAACAATGTTTTATTTATGCAATTGATTATGCAAAGTTGTTCTTAATTTCCACGTGATAGCATATATAATAAAACCATGTGGCCAAACAATTTTATGTTTATGGTTTTCTCCGAAAGTCAGCCGTTTCTAAAAACTAAATATGCGTTCTGTGTTTACGCTGCTTTGCCGTTTGGGACATTTGAGGTCTTTTCAGTCGTCGCTCCAAAGTTTACTCTGGCTCGGCCTTAATCAGGTCTTAACTGGATAGGTAAACGCGATTTGGGATAAATCGCACGAGCAATTTTTTAAACTAAATTTGCGGTCTTTGAAAAAAGGTGTCTGAATATTTGTTAATAAGATCCACTGGCAAGAATCGTATATTAAGATTAAGTGCTGTTTATACTGGATTATATTTCATTCCACACCCAGGCTACGTCTATGTTTGTTTGCATCCGTGAGTCTTTTATCCCGGCAGCTCTACCGAGTCGAAACGTTCGTTCCGGATCGAAATTTAACCGCAAATTTTTTCGTCGGGGGGGGAAGGAGAGTGAGTGAATTTCAATAATAGATCCAGACATACGTCCAGGTCTGATGTAGCTGTGATGTTAATGGACCGTAAATTGAATAACTGATCCAGGCAGTGCACGTGTTATAAGACTGACCTGTCGTAGTTGCGGATGCCTACTACCGATCTAGCTCTCTTTCGATATACTCTTCGAGGTAGAAGCTTATGAAGTCTCCTTTCCAGAGAAAATTACTAAATCTTCCCTTCAGGTTTTAAGATGTTCCTATTCAAGTCGAACAAAAGTCATTAAATAATAAATGGCTGTATTTACCTAGAATACCCAAATTCGTCAGGGAACATATAGTGCTCGGCATCGGACGAGCAAAACAATTACAAAAGAACAACTGAAAAAATACAAAACATCTATGACAAAGAATTCATGTGGCCAGTACAAGAAGCACAAGACAGACAAAGAAAACGAGAGCTTTGTAACGCATTGAAAAAGCCAAGCCATTTTCTTCGTTTTTATGCAACTCATTTCCTGCCAAATCTTTGAAAACTAATTTTGTTGTGTACAGTATTTAAGCTGGGGACACACTAGGCGATTTTATATGCCGATCGCAGCGATTGGCGAAAATCGCCTAATGTACCACCTACTGCGATGGCGAATTTCGCTGATCGTTGCGACTGGCGTATAAAATCGCCAATATTTAGCATGTCAGATATCAGCGATTAAATACGCCACAGTTCGCAGAAGTTCGCCTAGTTTGCCCTTTCCAGCGAATTTGTACGCTCATCGAAGCGTCGATTTCCAATTTATTCAACCAATCAGAATTCGTGTTTTACCACATGGCAACTTTCGAAAATGGCGGACGAAGCATGTTGGTCTGATGAAAAGGAAGATTATAAACTGCTCGGTCTTCTAACTCCAGCTCTTTAACTAGGTTGTCACGTATCCCGTGGGTATCGCGTCTCAAAATACATGTCTTTTACCATATTGTTCTATTCTCTCACCGTCTGTTACGCCTTCTGGAGCGCCTTAAAAACAAAACTCGTGTTTTCGCTGTCATTTTGTTTTAGTCAGCTTTTACAATTAAGCGATTTCACTGCGTATGACTACGTAGTACAGAACAACATTTGTTCAGCAGATGGTTCTTTGTCTATTTCGCCTAAACAAAATAATTGCTCGTTATGTACGACTTGCCCTAAGTTGTATAAGACATGAATCGTCATTCGAAAGTTTTGTCTTCTACGTAAACACAACCAGTTAAGCTGGCCTTGTACTTCGAAATTTTGTTGCTATGACAAGGTATTGTTTTTTTTTAGCTGTCAGAAACAAATTTACCAACATGAGTGGAATGAAATGGCTGGAAAGAGACAAAATCTGTTCCAAATGTTTCAGTGAAGTAATTGTCCTTTTCGGCGATGAAAATTTTTCTTGTTGTGCTTCTTGCCGTAACCCAATCATACTCACAGTAACATTTCGTTATGGCATATCCACCCAACCAAACAAATGAAATAACGGCAAACACAAATGTTTCATCTTACCCTGTGAAACATTTACTACGAAAGAAGTGTTTTTGATTGTTTGTTAACTTAAGAAATTACTGCTGATAAACTTTGTTTTGCGTTCCATGCAATTCTCCCACCCCAGATTAGCTAGCTAGATCCATAAATACAAGTCCTTTTTTGAAGACCAAAACTGTGACTCCTTCCCTAGTACACCAGTTAAGTTTTTAATTACGATGGCAGTGAGAACAGTTCAGTTGTTGGCAACCACCTCCCACGCTCACGTAGTATTCCTAAAACACCTTGACCTTCAGGCGACAAAAAATTACATGTTTTTAATTAATAATATTTATGTAGTCAGACGTTTGTGCTTAGTTGAACTTGACGTTACTAAATTTCTTTTCCCCCTTATTCTAAGAACGAAAAAAGGGCCAGAAACCGATAATTTTTACTCTTTTAACTCTTTCCCTTTGGGGACTATTTTTCCGTTTTGCAGGAAAACAATTTAAATGTTGTTTTGAGTTAGTTAATAGCTGATTTAATAGAATTCAATATTAAAAATCAAATTTTCATTGCCTTGAAAATAAGGATTTGTGAGTTAAAAAAGTGAAACATCCGTCAGGTTTTTGATAAGACATAAAAATACTTAACTTTCTATTTCAGGTTATACTTTAAATCACATATTGTCTAAATTAGATTTAAGATGGCAAAGTTACAAAGAAAGGCAGTTTAAGGGCGAAATAATAACCTGGTAGAGAGATTAAGCTTCGCGTTTTTTTTACGGCAAACGGCAAACGTCACTGAGATTCCTGTTTACGTTTCCTCAAAACAAATAATAAATATACCAGCTATATGCAAAATAATTCTCATGTTTATGGTTAACACGGAACAAATTTCCTTAACTTATAAGAAGCAAACAGTTAACAGAAAATGTGGGGAAATCATGGTCACGTGATCACTTCTGCCGTTTGACGTTTGCCATAAACGCGAAGCATAATCTCGCCAATAATAATAACAACCGCACTGCCCTCCCCGGGTGTGGTTTGTATAATTTATCCCTATTAGAAACGAAGGGACACAACATTGAAGAGTGGAAAGCCGCGCGATCGAGAACAGCATGATTGCATTGGGATAAGAAAATTACTGACACGTCGCATTTGAGCGGTAGAGCGTATTTTCTTATTCCGGTACATGGATCCAAGATTTTAGTGAGAATTAAATTTTCAGTAAATATGTTACCACTTACGTCAAAATGTACATACTTATCTTTTATTCAGTTTTTCTTGGTTTAAGGAGTTCAGTTAAGTCATGTGAACCACCCCATAAGATCCAGTGTGGTCATTTGAACGATATTTGTCAGAACATCACACAAAAGAGTTCAAGACTAGCAAAGCGTATATATGGCTAAACTGAAAACAGCCAGTGAAAGTTTTGAAACGCAAACTTATAAACTGAGGTTATGTATGATCGAAGTACGCAAAATCGCTTAGCTTTTTGTAGTATTCGTTGTAAGATTTATCTTATTTTAACAAAAAAACCAAAAAAACCACAAGCTCAATATATATTTTTAAGCAAAACGTCAAGCAGTTGAATCATATAATACAAAAGAACAAGACATTGTGGGTTGATGACTGGTGCCAATCTATCAATAAATTCAATTCATAAATAAGCTACACTCCTTTTGAATATAAGAACGTCTAATTTGAGGGATGAGGCTGGATGTTCTTAATTATTTTGACGATTTCAGGATGTTCTTAAAATGTTCTTATTTTTATAGGATTGGGTACATAATTTTTTTCCATTCATACAAGCCAACCCAACTGAGTGGAAACATAGCAACTTGCAATTGCGCTTTAATTATTGATTAGCAATCCAGGCTCAATCCACATTCGGAGTATAGCCATCAGACGATGTTGTACGAGCATTAGGCATTATTTTACAGTTTAACAACAAATTATCTCCACTGAATACAGTATGTAAAATGGATGTTCTCCACGTATCCCCAGCCTCAGCATGTTCTTATATAAAAAAAGAGTGTAATTGCAAAGTAAGAACAAAGTTTCAGTATTAGATTTGTAGAAAACTTAGTACCTCAAATGAGCTAACCAGTTTTAACTTTAAACAGAAGTAAAACCTTCGGTTGCTATTAATAAATAGAATCACGGTCGCTGCTGAACTGACAACAGCTCTTTCCTTCAGTAAAAACAAACATTACTTCCAAGGCCACAATAAACAAGACTTGTCACAGTCAAACTGACTTGATTCGTGTAACGCTTTTGTATTTTAAAAACATCAAACTGGGCACTACATGTCAGCCGGAGATCTAAATATTCCACAGTTTTCAAAACGTGTGTTTAGATACAAACTGCCTCGTTCTTTAGCTACTTAAAATAATCTACTTTTGTATAATGCTTTTACAATCAATTAGTTGAAAGTTTCGCTTTTTCTTTTTTAAATTTGTCGTCATTTCTGCGAATGTTATCAAGCATGCCTTTCTTCTCCACGCTATCGCCCGCAGGATTTTGACAATCGGTAAAAATACAAGTGCATATAACTCTTTCTAGGCTCTGTTCTACATTTGTTCCAATTGTAACAAGATTCTTTAAATCATTTTAGCAAGGTCTTCCTTTGCTACACATGCTGAAAATGCTAATTTTTTAAAAAAAAGGTGCTAAAGCATATCTCAAGTGATACAAAGAAAGGAATATATGTTTCTGTAAATTTAAAATATACGGAATGGATAATCACTACAAAATACCATTCTCCATTCTTTTCATATATATGCAAGGCGGAGTTGGGCCAGTTAATAATCCACATGCTCAGTAAACCTTGTTATGACTAGACTTTGTTTTTGTTCAAATTTGAATAAAAAATAAGCTGTATTTCACGCGAGAAAAAGAAATGTACAACATTTACCGCAATAAGATCTCAAGGCTAACCAGATTAAGTAAAAAACTCTACTATCATAATTATTATGAAATCAATATCAACGTTAACAACATGAAAAAAACATGGCAAGGAATTAATAGCCTTTTATACAATAAGAAGAATAAATTACGAACTATCAATGCTATTAAAACAACCAAACAGTGGGGTAACAAAAGATCCAAAAAATATAGCTGACACCATGAACAAACACTTCGCAGCAGTGGGACACAGACTAGCATCAAATCTACCTAACTCCAAAATTCCATCCATAAATATCTCAATAATAATGACCCCCCTTAATTCCTTTTTCTTCACTCCCATCACTGCGTCGGAAATAGAAACGGAAATAACCTCGCTATTACCTAACTTATTTATGTGAAAGAATTCAAACAACTCAAATAAGCTCCACAATTTCTAACAAAGAACGGACACTATGCGGTGTTCCTCAAGGATCAGTGCTTGGCCCTTTACTATTTTTACTCTATATCAATGACATTCAAAACTCTTCCAGTAAATTTCGCTTTTTTTAATTTGCAGACGACACAAACCTACTATATGCAGACAATAATATACGATCACTTGAAAAACTGTCAACAAAGAACTAGAGAACATTTGCGATTGGTTATTAGTAAATAAATTAACCCTAAATATTGAAGAATCAAATTTTGTTATATTTAAACCTTACCCAAGAATGCTTGAATTTACTCCAAATATTAATGTTTTTTATGTTAATACAAACAATCTATAATCTTTAGAAAAGAAAGATCACGTAAAATACCTTGGACACCTCGTAGATAACAATTTATCATGGAACTGTCACATTAATTATATAACTCTAAAAATCAGCAAAACAAGCTGGATAATTTTATCTCAAGAATACGACATTTCGTTCCCTTTTCAACTCTTCTCAACATCTACCAATCCCTATTCCATCCATATATTTCATACGGTTTAACTGTTTGGGGCCAACCCACCAAAAGTAATTTAAACAAAGTCTTAGTACTACAAAAACGAGCCTTAAGACTTATGAACTTTGCAACAAACCGAGAGTATGCCATCCCACTTGCTCTAGCCTCCAATATCTTTCCGGCAGATATGCTTTATTTTCAAACTTGTTTCAGTTTTAATGCATGATATTAAAAGTAAGAACGCCCCAATAAACATTGCAAATATATTCACCTCATTAACTTCAGTACACACGTAACACTAGAGTGGTTCTTTTAGACAAATTCTTCGTTCAGTATGGAAGAACTTCTTCTCAAAGCAAATCCTTTTCCCGTACCGGAAGGAAGATCTGGAATGCAATCCCTGAGAACATCCGTCTTTCAAGGAAAAATATAATTAAATTAAAGATCAAGGCAATGCTGTTAACGCAGGCTCTGGAGAAAGAAAAGGCATACTTGGATGTCCCTAATCTAATTTCAAAAATTTCAAACATCAAATGAGTGAAACAGTTGTAGTCGAGACAATAAATTGTTTTGATTTAATTTTCAATATTTAATGTTTAACTCAAACTTTTCTGTCTCTCTTTCTTAAAACTTACAGATTTTTCCCCCCTTTCTCTTTCAAATGTACATTATGTATATTGATTTCCTTTATTATCCACTGACCTGCCTAGATTAGCTTCAGCTATTTGCAGATCGGTGGAGTATAGAATTGTACTTTATACTTTTAACTGTAATAAATTGAATTGAATTGAATTGAACTGAATCGTTGCTCAACCAGCATCGGTGTCTGTCACCATTTTCAACTTGAACCAAACAACAAACCTGAAGTTGCTCTCAAAGGAACAATTTGCGAAACTTAAAACTGATCATCAATCGTTAAATTCTGAAGTACTTAGAAAACCTGGAAGTTCATCATTGATTTTTTGTAAGTATCCTTTTTATATACGGACGCTTAAGTCGGCCTAATGTTGTAAAAACAGCCAGAATTTAAGGAAGTGCTAAGAAGGCACCTCAAGGTGGGACTAATAAAGGAATGCTTGCTTCTACAAATTTTGCGAATGGAACTGAGAATCGCTACTGACGAGGGTCTCCCAGGGGGTGGGGGTGGGGGGAGCTATGTTTCTGTGTTTTTCCTTTGTTCCCTTGTTCCCGTCTGAGATTCGAGCACGTTTCCTTGTTCCCTGTTCCCCGTTCCCTGACATGCCCGATATATTTCTTGCGCCTATGATCTTTTCTTTGATTTTATTCTTTGTTTCCCTGTTCCCATTAAGAAATTTACCATGTTCCCTTTCAAATTTTCCTTTTGTTCCCTTGTTCGCGTCTGAAATTGCGGCATGTTTCCATTTCCATGTTCCATGTTCCCCACACCCCTGGGAGTCGTTCACTAAAATATCACAATAAAACATTGCAACAGTTTCACATTTGGATTTGTTCAAGAGCCGATTCTAATATACACAGTCATTTATCAGTTTCATTCAGTAATAATGATTTTTAAATGATACGGGGCAAAGCACATAAGATAAGAAAGTTTAATTCTTAAAAGAAGGTTCAGCCTTAGGCTAAGAAAATAGACGTTCTTATTAAAACAAAGGGTAGGTTTGCCACTGTTTAGAAATATGGCTAAATTTGAAACAAGTTCAGTTATCCAGGTGTGGAATTATCTTCTGAGCTTTTTGTTTGCTTTGGTTCATTCATTTTTAAAACAAAGAGAAAACAAAAATTTACTGAAAAGGTTTTATGGTTTGCTTGAACTTTACAATTTGTGTCTCCCACTGAGCCTTTGTTTCGCAGTTTTTAGAATTTCTTTCAATGAACCAACTCTCAGTCTTAATTAATATTCAGTAATCTATCGGTTGAATCGACTTCTAACTCTGAACAGTTTAAATTTTAAGAGTAGAGAATGAATAAAATTTTAAAAAAAGGATCTAAACGGAAATAGAAAATTTCTGTTGTGTTCACTTCAATTGAGTAGAAAAAGGACCCGTTGTGTTCGGCTCCGTGAACCAAGTGCGGCTGGTATCAACTTTCGCCATCTGTGCCTGTGTTAGTTTTATGAAGAATAATTTTTCTCCTGTAGACACAACACTTTTGCGCTCTTGATGTCAACAAGAGGGTATTTAATTTAAATTCATCAAAGATGAAAATATGGTAAAACGACTGGGAAAGACTTTAGTTTAAACGACTCTTCGAAGTCTTTGCAACTGATTGTAACAGTTTTATCTATAACTCTTTGTGTATGCCTCGGTAGGTGAATTAGAGTGGATGGACATTTAAAACATACGTGATCGTAAAGCAAACGAATTTTAATTAAAAAAAATAAACATAAAACATATATATAATCAACGTCATATCTAATACAGCTGAAACTGATCTGGTTGCATAAAACTATAAATATGAACACAAAAGTAGAACTTAAATTTAGTAGTAGTTATTTGAATTTTGTAGCACAGCTATACGCGTTGTTTTGTTTTGTTTTTGTTTCTTTCTCAAGAGCAAACCCATAATTATAGTTAAATATAGGCTTAAACTTTTCGGCTTCATTTTAGAGACAACTTAAGCCGGCTTAACTTAAGGACAATGTCAGGTTTAGGCTCGGGTTATTTTGATATTTGCAGTATTTTGGTTTTCCTCATATACATGAGATTAAAAACAATTTTAGGCTGGATTTGCTACAAAATGAAGGATGAGATTCACCGAAAATTATTCGGTTATTTTAAGAAGAGCGCACAACTTCATTCTAATACTTCGTGAAAGTAGGAAAGATTTCTAATTCAATGGCAACAATTTGAATTGAAGAGATTTTGCGATCGAAATTTAAAGCTTTTACCGAACCTGTATGGCTGTAACAGAATTTCAATAATTTTTAAAAAAAGTCTTCACGGTTAATTGATGGTCGATATGCCGTGTTAATTCCACAGTGTTTAAAAGATAAATACGACTTAATTTTAGAGACTCTATTAACGCTGAAAACAAAATGAGTTTATCAGCAATGTTAGTTTTTCATCTGAAGACGATATTATGATTTATGTCACACATTTACGCTCAGCTCGTCGTTGAAAGGTTTTCACAAACTTTCCAATGTCCTCTTAGAAACTATGTGGCTTTTCAGATCTTCCAGTCCATCATTTCCTTGTTAACAAAATATGGTTTCAAAATATGGTTTTTATTCAAACATCACACAAGACACTAACCATTAGCGCGACCGGTGTTTCAGATGTCTTTGATTCACATTGGCACTCGGCGATATTCGTGACTTTGTCAAACAAATTGACAATTACTTTAATTCTGTAATAAATCTCCTTTGCTGTAAGGTTTTGTACAAGCCATAACTTTAAAGTATTTGCGAGTAATCGGGCTTTGAAAGCCAAGTTCCCGAAATTTACTCAGTTTTGTGAGCGTTATATGTACTTGTGTGTAAGTTTATGAAACAAAACAGCTAGAAATATGGGTTTTAAATAATACAAAGCTACCCCTGGTGTTTATAAAAAAAATTGAAGCTTTCGTCAGCTTACAGCTTCAAGCAACACTTGAACAAATATCGAAGCGGATTCTCTTTTACATACCTTCCTGTCACAGTGGAAAATCCCGTCAGATTCTTAGTTACTATAAAAACTCGACCGAAAATATTTTCAGCTTAGTTTTCTGGACATAACAGTTTACGTGCCTGGTGGCAATATGTTTTTGTCGGCAGGTGCAATTTTTTAAAAAAAATGTTCGAACAGTTTTGAATATGACTTTGTTTAGAAACACGACCACAAAATGCCACATGCAGGCTTTCAAGAACGTCCAGTTGCCTTGACGATATAAATATCTATTTCTTATTTTTCTCAAAGAGGGGCACAAAAACGTTGTCCGTACTTACACAACACAAATACATTATTTACTTGAGGTCAATATAAAAAAAGATTTTACTGTCTTAAACAAATAATAAAATTTATGTTATAGCAGTACTGATTTAGAGATGTCCACCAATCTATCCTCACTCGCGTCAGTGACTGCTTTTTTCAAAGTAGGGTTTTCACATAATCACCCGGAGGTGAAACGATTACGTCTCAAAATTAGTGGGTCTTTAATTAATATACCAACAATAAAAGGATATTATGGCCGCGGCTTCATTGAGTTAATGGAAAGGTAAAATTGAAGCAACGAACAACCAGTGTTTTGATTCAACTGCCGCAGGCATATTACTAGTTTTTGTGTCAACTGGAAATTGATACTTCAAATGTTTTTTAAAACAATGTTGGGCATGAAACAAGTGAACGCGTGCCAAAGGCCTGATGCACATAACAGTTTTATTTAATCTTATCTTCAGTTTGTGGTTTTGTATCCCGTTCTTTCGTCACGCTAGGTACGTCAGTAGTATTAATGTACTGGGATGGTCTCAGACAAGTTGCTGTAAAAAATGCTGGTTGTGTAGCAGCCAAATGCAGACATAAACGATCTTAACATGTTTTAGGTCTGTAAAGCTGATGTTACACGGTACGATTTTTCACGCAACAATGTTGCGCCAAAGTCTGCTCTGACGAAGGACTAACGCTCGAAACGTCAGCTTTACACCCAACCCTACGGCGGAAAACATACCATATCAACTTTTGTTGACCAAAAACACATGTTCAGTTTACTCGCCCACGCAGGCAAAAAAACAGATTTTTTTGAAAACTTTTCCCCGTTAGTTCTGACATCAATCAGTTGAGTAAGCAAAAAGAGTGATTCACACGACATGAAGCAAAAAAAGCAAAAAAAGAACGTTGCAAAAAAAAGAAAAGAAAAGAAAAGACAAGACAAGGTAGGAACAACGTTGTCTTCACCT
>JANSTQ010098428.1:1790-14315 GCA_026167885.1 Bergia puertoricense
TTATTTGCCAGTTGATATTTCATGATAAACTCCAAGCAAAAATTAAACACTGACATCTGGCTGAATCCAAAACTTTTCATATACATGTAAAAAAAAAATTTTACCAAACCTAGCATCCTGGCAGTGTCATTGTTGCTTTTGTTTCTCCAGGATTTTATACATGTAGTTCTGTAGCTGTACACTGTATCCCCTGCTGATAATTTTCTACTCCACAGTTAATGTGTGACATGAAGGGGCTTGAAGAGGACTATCAGATGAATGGTGAAAACTGTGAACAGCTAAAACCCAGACGAGATGGTTTAGTCCTGGCAGCAGAACCTGCGGACTTCATGGATGCCTTTAGGTATACAGTTTGCAAGATTTTTTTATTACTGTAAACACTCTAATAAGCCCCCCCCCAGGGCTTATTAAATTTTAGGCCTTCCAGGTGGGGGCTTATTAGACAGGAGGGGTATTTAAAACTCACAGACAGCCAAAGACAGAAAGATTATTTTTTCTTCTAAAATGTTACACAGCCTTAATGACAATGATACAGTCTGTATTTCTTTGGTGGTAAAACTTATGATATTCAAACTGAAACAAATACTACTTTAGCTTGTACTACAAGAATATTTTGTACTGAAGAAATGCTGAATAGTAATATACAAGTAAGAACTGGTGCAAAATATTTTTCAAGTACATTGTATGACATCTTTATTTTTTTTGGGAGGGAGGGGGGCTTAATTATTAGATACCAGCAGTTTCCTCCAATATATATATTGTACCTTAGGTTATAACTGTAGCTAATCAGTTCATATTTCTTTGAGATAGTAAAACTAACATAAGATTAATACTTGCAAATATTTTGCTCAAAGGGAAGCCAACCCAATGTTCTGCAGTTACGAGCAACATGATGCACAGGAGTTTCTTCGTAACTTGCTGATGAACATCCAAGATGCAGCAAACGAAGTTATTAAAAGTTCAAAGAGAAGCACAGAACATGCTGATGATAAATCACATGGATCCCAGATAACTGAAAGTGTGAAAACACCAAAGTCATCAATCGCTTATTATTTTACCAAGGTTCACCATGGAGCTGACAAGAATGCCAATAGCATTACCTTTATCGAGAAATTGTTTCAGGGACGCTTAGTGTCACAGACCAAATGCTTGACATGTGAGGAGGCAAAAAAACGGCATGAAGACTTTCAAGATATCAGTGTTCCTATACAGAAAGAGAGCCTTGGTATGAGTGCAAGAAAGGCTTTTTCACCATTATCTAGTGAGAAGTCAAATAGTTGTAGCCTTGACTGGGCAATATCACAGTTTGCATCAGTGGAGCATTTGAATGGTGACAACAAATATTTCTGTGATTTTTGCTCGACCCACACTGAGGCAGAAATTAAAACCTGCTTTGATCTGCTTCCAGAAGTGCTGACAGTGCACCTCAAGAGATTTACTGCAACAGCCTCAGGGTGAGGGACAATGATTTAGTCAGTTTTTCAAATATGAACTCATGCAGTAGCAATCCACCAGCCAGTGGTTTGCTTCCAGTGGGAGGTGTTAATTGTTTTCAGACCCAAAACAATTTTTGAAAAACTAAATTTTAGAAATTAATTAACATAATTTATTTATTACCATAGTTAACATACTAAAAAAAAGCCTTGTGTTTCAGTTCCAGATGTGCCATTTGGGGTTGGGAAGTTCACTACAAAAAATTCCCCTGAAGTGGGGAATTTGCCAAACATAATTGCCATTCATAGAGCAAACCACTGACTTGTTGACCTGTTAAGAACAGTGTCTGTGAAATAGTTTATACAGTATATTGTAATTGACAAAAATTGGGCAAGTTTTGTGACAAGAGATATAACTAAGCATGGATTATGAATTTTAACTAAATTATCAGAAAAATAATTTTATAAATAAATTATTATGAAAAATATGGCACCAGTGAGAACTCAGATTGTAAATGTCATATCCATTTTACAATTCTGATGTGAGAGCTGGAATTGTTTTTGTACTGTTGTAAGTGCAGGTGGATGTATTCTTGGAAGGAGGTAATTGTTTGAATAATGCCAGTGAATGATATTTGTAGAAAGACTCTGTACTCTTGATCATAATAAAAGACAAATCAGCAAAGTTACAACAGGCAAAATCGTTTCTCCACTGAAGCTTTGTAGCACAGGTGCAGCTTACAAATTTGATAATGCACTAAAGAGTTGTCAGTTGCTCTATCATAGATCAGTGAAGAGTGAAAAGGTGATTAAATAACTGTAAATACATTGCATTGTATGTTATGTAACTAAGTACTGCCATGTGTACATGTAGTGTTTACTTAGTCTTCTATCAAATATCCAAAATTTACCAAATTATCTGATTTCTAAGTCAGTAGACACAAAATATATAACTTTTTTAGGCTGACATGAAAAATCTTGGTTCTTACACTCTGGTTTTTACTGTTTCATGAGGTCATGCAGACACTGGTTTCTACCAGCTAATTACGATTTCCCATTTTCAGCCATCTGATCCATCCGTTTATGCTAACCTAATTTATCTATATATTTGGTTTACTTTAATTCCAGAGTTTCGTAGAAAATGCTCGCAAATAAACAAGGTAGAAGCTTTGTTTTATAAACTAAAACCACGTTTCCCCGGAGGATCCTGCAAAAAACTCTTCATGAACAGAATATAATACTAGCCATACCCACCTATAATATTATTTTACCAAGCTGCTGACTTCCTTGAAAGACAGTTCCACTTGTTCTGTTTTGGACACATGACCTAGTGTTTAAATTTCTTTTCAGCTATATGTCTGGTTGGGTTTCCAAAATCAACAGCAACCTTGACACTCCAGAAGCCCTTCTCTTGGATCAGTGGTGTTCAACATCAGTTTCCACAAGGGAGAATTCATACGAGTTGTTCGGTATTGTAATGCATAGTGGAATGACATCGTGTAGTGGACACTACCAAGCATATGTGAAGGTAATTTAAGTACGCGTGTTCCTTACATTTTCTTGTAGCGTGGGGTTTTAGTTCAGCAAGTATCCAGATATCTGTTTCAAAGATACGGTGTGAGTGGTATAACACTTTGCACATTTAAATGTATTATATTGTATTTACACGTGAAAAGTACTTGAGAAAAAAGGTATAAGGGAGACCTGAAAATCAGTTCTTTATAAAAACGTTTGACTGTACAACGGTATTTTCTTTGCACAATGCATCTACATAGTCTTTTTAATTTGCAGGTCGAAAACATTTCCGTAAATTTTTCAATTTGTACCAGAAAATAATTTTCCCTGTTGTGTTCTTATGGTTGTTTTTATTGCTGTTGCAGTTGCAGAGGCAGCGGAGCGTTTTGAAACGTGGGGGGGGGCTCGGGCTCATCGTGCACCAGGCCAAGCGCATACCCCTATTCTCAAATTTCCCCAAATGTACTTTACGTAGTTCGTTGGCCCACAAGCAAACCTCTTTGCAATCTTAGCAATGTCCAGTGTTAATTTGTGACAATATGTAAATAGGCAGTTGATCAAAAAACAAGTCCTACAACATTATTTTGCCAAGTCAGTGCAATCCTGATAAAACGATCACGAGACTGATCGAGTATTTTGTCAAACCAATTTTATGCTGCGCTAGCGATATTTTTGGCACCGAAACACGGGATGCCCCACCGCATCTGTGTTGTTGTGATTGTGGTTGTGGTTGTGGTTGTATTTGTTGTTGGTCGTGTTGTGGTTATTGGTGTTGAGGTTGTCGTTGTCGTTGTCGTTGTCGTTGTCGTTGTAGTCGATGTCATTGTCGTTGCCGTTACTGTTGCTGTTGAGGTTTGAAGACGGTCTTCTTGGCCCCTTTTTGAAGTCTGACACTCAGAGCACAGCCAGAACGCTTTCCTGATTGCTGGATCAAACTACCAATGGGAGGACATTTATAAAATGTATATTGCTGATATTATGGCTTGTTCGGATATATAGCAGTTGAGGCTAGCTACTTTTAGATTATTCAGCAAGGTTTTCAATAAGAGCCGGTGGCCGGCGAAACTCGCCAGCTAATTCACATGAATTCGCCGTCTACTTTCATTGAGAAACCCCCACAAGTTTACAAACAACTTTCGGCACGAGAAGTCCCCTCTCCGCCTATATCTCACCTTTTGCCACCTATTCCAATTCTTATTGAAAACCCTGATTCAGCATTAATCATTTGAAAATTTGTGAACTATACGGCCATTCTTTTGTTCTACTAATTCACACTCATGAACTTGTAGGGATCATACAGGAAACAAGTTTCGACTAACTTTTCTAACATCTTTTGCCAAGGTATCAGACGATGGAACAGTTGATAACAATGAGGTCAATTCCTTACTTTCTGGAGCCGACAATGAACAAGGTTCATCGGATTTACACAACACCCATGGCACAAATTTGGCAGTTACAACTGATACAAACGGCGATGCTGTACTGCATGCAGATAACGACCCTTCTGTGACCACACAAGTAAACTTTGCAAGAGGTGCATGCAGTAAAATCCCTGCTGTGGCTAGGCAGAATGCAAATTCACATCAGAGAAAAAGGCAAGAAACCTGTGACACACATCCAGCCACTGTTAATGGTACAGATGACACTTCGCATACCGAGAGCAGTGAAAAAGTTAACTGTATGTCCGGTATTACGAAGTATTTTCACAAAGTGACAAAAAATGCAAAGTCTTCTAACCACGGTGGCAGTGTAATTGGATCAGATGGCAATGCCCTTGATGACAGCAATGTTAAAACTGAGAGATGTCTGCGAAGTAAATCTCAAAGGAGAAACAAAAATGCGAGCAGCAGATGCGGAAAACCCGAAAGTGTCAACATTCAAAATAACCAAGTCAAGCGGGAAACAAATGAACTATCAGCTGAGAAAATACAAAATGTTCAGTGTCGAGAAGGAAAAAGTAAAACTACTCACGTCAGAAAACTTGAGTTTCAACACAAGAATAGTTCAAATATCGGAGAAGACCGATGTATAAATGAAGAGAACAAGGAGAATTTACCTGCGGAGAGAAACAATTTGGATGCTCACACCGCCACAAATAAAGACATTCGAGATACTGCCATACGTGATGATAAAATTTTAGAATATGAAGGGTCGAATACTCCCGCCCACAGAGGAAAAAGGTGGGTACAGTTTGACGATGCAGAAGTTCACATCTTAGAAGATTTGGACGTTACCAGAATTCTATCGTCTTGTGAATCAGCTTTCACTTCGCCATACTTGCTGTTTTACAAGAGATGTTAAGGACAATGCTGAACTTTCGAAATGTGTTGCTGAAAAGACATTTTCACCGTATGATTTTCTTTAGTTTTAAAGAATTGTTTAAAACTGAGTACAGAGGCTTTTGTCATGGAAGATAGCATTTATTTTGCAATATTTACTGAATCTTTAAAACGCAGAGACATTTCTTTAAGTAAAATATTGCACTGCAAGCACAGATATATTCTCATTATTGTACATGCATTTAGTCATAACTCATTCATAACCTAACGCTGGAGCCAGTATTTGTAAATTTGTAGACTTAATGGTAATTAGAAGTCTTATGCTTCCTACGTAATAACTGGATTTTAGCCTATTAAAGATTGGAACGAGTACATCTGAAAGGATTACTTTTTCCAGTTTTGTTCTTCAAAGACCAGGAAGGAAACAAAAGATTGCAAAGTTGACCATTCAAACTAGGGCAAATTTGGTGGTGGGGGGGGGGGGTGGTAAGTGGGATGACTAGTCAACTCCCTCTCTGAACTCACAGACAAAATAGGATGACAATATAATAATAGAGAGTCTTTTGATACTCGAAGCATTAGTCAAATTAGTCATCCCTTTCAAAAATTCTGAATCCGACCCTGCAATTTTCCACTGAAGTAGTAGCTAGCTAGCAATTTAAACTGTTAAACTAGAAATTGTCTGGTTTAACAGTTAATTGAAAGACAAGGGAAAATGCTTAATTGGTATTTCGTGTGAATTATCACGAATAACACACCAACAAATGTAAAAACATTTGTTGGTGTGTTATGATTTTAGAGGCCAATTGTAAACCCGTGTTTAAAACGTTAAAACAGTAGGAAAAAATATAGGATTTCCTTGACCCAAATTAAAACCTAACAATTCCCTGACTTGGGAAAAAATCGTAGACTTTCCCCTAGCCATAGGACTGACGCTATTTAGGCTCGTTAGAAAACGCGGATGTCAAATTTAAACCGTAGTACTGCAAGGTTGACTTTAAAAATGCCAAAATTGCTCCTACCAATTGCTCCAAAAGCTGATCCATTCGGACGAGACGGACGATAGACTCCCTCTGAACGATTAGGATCTTCCCCGAACTTTATTTGCATACTGTAATAAAACTTTTCAACATTGGAAACCGTTGATTTTGGTTAGCTCCTCGTTAAATGGATGTTCTCTTTGTTTTTAAATTTTTATCCGCCTACATGACGACTATTAGACATCAACTTGGGGATACACAGTTGGTTTTAGTTCTTTAATCTTGTTGCAGTAATCTATCTTCACTTAAGTTTTATGACTACCTGTTTTCACTGGATTATGTATTCTCACGTTAACATGGTTAACTGACTCATTCGAAAAAATAAAACTCCCAACTTTTCATTGTCCAAATAGTCTTTCACTGGCCAGTATATAAAGTAAATTTTTGTTAACCTGTCCCCAACCGCAAAACTGGCCTACAACGAGCCTAAAATTATGTTATAATTTTGATAAAATGTAAGACAGCACAACACGGAATGTTTGTCTGTATCATACCAAGTAGAGCATATCTCCAGAAAGATCATCGGAAAATTGCAAGTTTTCTATAGAAGAAAGCATTGCCCAGATAAACGTCAAACGATGAAATCCCTGACTTGAGAAAACGGACGATTTGCTTGACCCAGATAAAAATTCCTTGACGATTCTCTGATCTTGAAAAAAAACCTCCACGACTTTTAACTTTGGTTAAGATGGACTGTTAGATTCGGTCCCAATAGGTTCTTCTTCAGTATGTAATCTTTTGTGCCTTTCTAAATGAGCTGTCTGGCGAAAGGATTTGTCACAGAAGTCACAGTGATCATGTTCATTCACTGGCATTCGCATGTGAACTGTCAAACTTGAAGGGGCTCTTTCATGGACGAGTCGATTGGTTTTCTCTTTTTCAGAGATAAAATTTTTACGTTCTTTATCCAAATATATATATTTTTTTAAAATTAATTTACCAGTAAGATAGTAATTAATCACTTCTACCAAGGTTTTATGCATTTAAAAGCAATTTATTAGATTGTGTTCCGGCTTAACAACTAGAATCCGATTTAATCGCCGCCTAAAACAGACCATCCGTAGCAATTACCTCTTGGAAAACTTAAATTTGTATCTGAACAGTGACTGTTTAGAAATATTTTAGCTTTAAACGGCTTTTTTGTCAATAAATTCCTGAGCATGCGCAAAGCCGTGAAAGAGCCCTTTAAAGAACTAACAAATGACTTATCTCATTGATCGCAGTACGTGGTATGATGTCTCTCCGGTGTGTTACCTCTTATCGAGTTCAAACTAAGATGACTGTCTATATGATACAGCCAACTGATCACAGTAGTATGATTAATGAGTGAGGACTTGTTAAACTGATGATCGCTGCCTCCCTTTTGGGCCGAAAAGTTTAGATGATAGTGGAATGACTAATCGGGCTTTTTTCTCATCTTTAATAATGGCTACAATTGGATTGACTCCTTTCCTTTTGGCTATCAAAACCCCTTCCGAGAGTTTTTCTTAGAAGGATGTAATTTAGGAAATGTAAATAAAAAAAAATAAAAAGTCGTTATCTAAAACTTTAATTTAAGCGTTTCACTTTGGCTGTGTAGAACGAGCTTTAAGCGCTGAACTTTGTTACGCAACATCTTTAAAAGAGGCGACTCGTAAACATATATATTTAGCGAGGAATTGTTGCCTTTTGGTAAAACTTGTCTTGATCCTGTTGCTCATCCAAGGTATTATATTGTTGGAACTCGTCTGGCCAGTTTTATCTTAGTCGGACACCTGCAAAAAAAGCGATTCTAATTCTATTTTTTTTAGAAACATGCCTACAATGTGCCAATATAGTAAAATATTCGTTCTGGTACTCACTTAGTTATGACTTTCAAAATTACAAGTTTTCGTTTGCTTCTGCTTCAATTGAGCATGTAATAACTAACTAAAGAAACAACTAACTTGTGTTTTGTGTTATTGTTAATCCAAACTTTTATGTAATTTTGAATTATACATTCAAATGCCTGAAAATATTATAAAATAAATGATACATAAAGAATTAATTTTCCTGTATAATAACAAACCAACAGTGGAAATTTGAATAGCTAATACATTGACTTACATCTCTGTTATGGCCAGACCATGTTTATGGTGGCCCACAACAAAACCTCACGGCAAAATAACAAAACTCGCGGCACAAACAAAATGAACTCACGGAAAATAGATGTGATCATCTAATTATTTTAGTTTATACTGTCTCTCTCTTCTTCCTGTGCTTTTAGGTGCATGAGGCCAGAATACACTTTCCCTAACCATCTCTGTCCTTAGCCTTGATCTGAGCTTCTTCCCATGTCCTGTAACCCAGTTCCGATCTCTCTCTCTTCACCGTTCGACGCCACGTTGTCTTCAGTCGACCCCTTTTTCTTTTGCCTTCTGGTTGCCATGTTAAGGCCGTTACACAATGCTTGTTTCTGTCCATATGTAGAACATGCCTTAACCATTTCCATCGCCTGATCTTTACTTCTTCACTGATACGCTCTGTCTGTGTTTTCTTCATCAGGTCTTCATTTGATGTATAGCATAGGGTCATCTTATCTTCAATATTCTACTCATACACGTGAATTGGAATGCATCAAGTTTTCTTGCATCTCCTTCATTCACTTTCCATGCTTCGCATCCAGTATAGTATAGACTGTACCCTGTTTTTTCTTTTAAAAAAACAAATATATTTTTTCATTTTTAAAATTTGCATGAAAATTATAAACGTATTAACAACTCGCGCACGCAAAAGTGCATCGATGCGTATCGTTGTATATCAGCGGTTATAAAACGGTGAGAGAACCAATCAGATCCAGGGATTTGCAGGTCAACAAGGTGAATTTATACTGATAGATTTAATTTTTTTGTTGTTTTAAATGTAACTGAGAAGACTCCATGAAGAGTAGGAAAGTATAAAGTTTCACTGAGATGCCGTGCTAAAGGGGACAGAAAAACCTTGCAGCTGCTAAACCTGACTTCGAGTACTCATCTAAAGTGAAATGTAAAATTATCTGAGAACTTTTCAGCCTTAAACAAAGCTTTTAGAGCTGACTTTACGATGGAGTTTGATATCTTCAATTAAATCTGATTGCAATAAGTTCGATTGTTGTACGGCATCTGAAGCAGGCCTAACAAAATTTGAGTTTGTTATGTTTTTCTACTTCATAAACAGAGTAGGTACTCCTAAACCGGTGCACTCTGATTTACTTCATCACGGTGATGGAATAAAGCCGAGTATCCCAGTTTCGGAGTAAACTGGAGTAAGACCGAAAGAACGTGTTAATCCGTTTTCGGAGTGGACCAGAAAAACGCACGTTTTTAAGTAATTTCTCCTAAAATAATCACGCGCGCGGTTTTAAAGTTCACTAATGATGATGCGAGGAAACGCAATAAAGCTGACACAAGTAACGGTTAATTAGCAATCGTATGTATAATCAGTGTTTTACCATTTACATTTTATGTTTGTCCAACTGACAGATAGTTCAAGAAACAGGGAAAAGGACGGACTGGTTCTATTATAAAATTTCGTTTGACGTTCAGGTTTATTTTGGCCAGTCGTAATGGAACGGCGGCCAAAAGTCAAGTCACTTTTAAAACTACAAATACATTTTAGAAAACAACTCAAAATCCGGACGTTCAAGATTTTATGATATTAAATGCATATAAAAATTAAAATCCTGTGAGCTTATGCAGCCAATAGAGGTAAGTCGTGCAGTTTAAATTGATTCTATCTGGGATGAATTTTTTGTTGTTCGTTTATCCATGAAATGCTGAAATATTTGTTTCGATTTTTGCAGGATTGTCTTCAGAACATTCAGTTAACCTTATTTGGTGCAGCAATTTGCGTCAACCAACCCGCCAATCACAGCAAACCTCATACTGCAGTAATTTTCTTACAACATTTTGCCATATTTGGTGCAGGGAGTTAAATACGAAGATCAATCGACCAATCAGAGCAAATCATCATGCCGCAGTAATTTCGTCACAGCATTTTGCTTTATTTGGTGCAGCAGGTTGGGTCAACCAATCACATGCGAGTCTCACGCTGCAGTAATTTCGTCACAACACTTCAGCCAATCAGTGGCGATCGACCTGACGTTGATGGGGATTTATACAGAGTTTTGCCGCATTTGCCGCAAAATCACGTATTTGCTTATATAGCAAAGAAGGGAAAATTTCAGTGAAGGAAAGTTTCAAGTGCAAAACTGATCCAGTTATATTTGAGGTAAGAGTTTAGAAAAAAGTGTTTTAAACAAGGTTGATGTCGCGGCCACCAAATCCTTACCGACAATTCAAAACAGGAGAAATTCAAGCAGAATTGAAATAAAAGCAAAATTAATCGCGGGGATATAAGATTTTAAAGAACGTTTAGCAAACTAGAAAGGCTTTTACTAAGGTTCAGTAGGAAACTACATGAGGAGTTTTTTGGTTATTAAACTAAATGAAAAGCACTGAGCTGATTCAAATGGAAAAATTACGAAAAACAAGGAAGATTTTAAAATAATTTGAAGTTTTCATGTTGACAGTAGGAGAAGCAAATTTAACTAACGTAAAAATAGTATACCATCAAACTTTAAAAACACTATTCCTCAAAATTAAGCCAACTCAACTTGCGGCGAAAGAATCCATATAAAATCCTTATAAAATCCGAGGAACAAATCTTTTGCTTATTTTTCGTTGCTAGGAGATGCCACAAAACTTTTACCGCGTGCTCGCGCCGTTTCAGTATCATTATTAACTCCCGCGCGCAATAAATTGCAAAATAGAATACTGAGATTTTTTCAGTGTTCAATTTTCAAATTACTACAGAATGATCGTAAAGTTTTTTTATTTTTATTTGTTATAGTGTTTATTTGTCAAGGTAAGCTTATAAAATGTTGTTGTTTTTCAGTGTAGAAAAAGACAACAAAAAAGCAACAAGTTCCAGAGACATGGTGAGTAAGACGATGAGAACAGTTGATAATTTTAACACTAAAAGCGGTTTAATTAATTTTTAAAATTAATTTGGAGACGGTGCGTCTGGCTAAACTCTGTTTGGTACAAAATATATGTAGTATAAAGTGGCTTATTATATGGAAAATAGTGTGTTACTGGAAAATATAGACCATGTAAAAGTCATATGAAACTCATCCGCGCCGTAGTGGTATATTTTCATATGTCGATTTTCAAAGATTGTCCGAAGGTTTCCTAAACTTTTCAAAAATCGCCCAAAGTGTTCCAAAAATTACGTCTTCTAAAGGTTTTCGAAGATATCAAAAAGTTCAAAAGATTTTTCAAAATTCAGTTTTAGTCTTCATAATAGAAGATAATATGTACGGCGACTGTTTGTCAAAATTCAAGATTTACAAAAATCTATGTTTTTTTATCTATAAGATAATAAATAGACAATTACACGGCGTTGACAGATGTTAAATTGATATTGAGTTGTGTTGTGTTGTGTTTTGTTTCGTTTTGTATTGTATTGTATTGTGTGTTGTTTTGTGTTGTGTTTTGTGTTTTGCTGTTTTGTGCTGTGCTGTGTTGTGTTGTTTGTGTTGTGTTGTATTGCCGTTGTGTTGTGTTATGTTGTGTCGTGTGCATTTATTTCAGAGAAACTTTCTGTTGCCTTCTGAACAATCAAAAAAATCATTTTATGGTATCTTGCGTAATGTCACGCTGTTTTACGTTTTAAATGATATTGCATTTCGTTGCTTATAGTTGTGTTGTATTACGTCGCGCCGTGTTGTATTTGTTATGTTGTGTTTAGTACGGTTTGCTCCCGTCACATCACCAATGGCATTTTTCTTGTAAAAGGAAAGAATAGTCTACCAACGTGAAATGCTCTTAAGAGTTAATTCCGTGATGGACCCTACACACCCATTGCCTCCAATCAACCACCGACTGGACGACAGTACCAAACTGACGGTGTTTGTCGAGGGCAGGTGAGTGGGTATGAAAGTGTAGTGACGTATTCGCACATGTTATTATATTTTACGAATAAAACAAGTTTTAAAAAAGCGTGCTTTTTTGACCAAGCTTTTCCACGAAAAAAAATTTCTTGCCATGGATATTTTAGGTCGCTTTCCCTTTCCATGTCCGGCTGGCCTAAAAAGCTGGTGCTAGCCATTTACTTTAATGGAATGAAAGTGCGCGTGTGCATATTTTCCCGCCATAACTCAGTGGCTACAAAGTAAAAACCGAGTGGCTTCAACCTATAATATCACCAATATGTGCAGCCAAATCTCATGAACCGCGGAGACTGGGGAGCCGGGGGGCG
>JANSTQ010098650.1:0-14311 GCA_026167885.1 Bergia puertoricense
TGTCATTAAATTCGAAATCTTTGCATTAAATTTTGCCGACCCCCCCCTGTCCTAATAAATGGAAGCCCCCTTACCTGTAAACAAATATTAAAATGCACGGCAATTTTCTGTTTCGTCTTATTATGATTAGTTTTGTACTGAAAGTAAAGTGATCAGGAATTTTGCTTGTGTACCGAGTCTTATACGGGTTAGAAAGCAGAAAACTACAAAACAAAATCTAGAATAAGAACAAAATTTAAGCAAATGAAAAACAAAAAGAAGGAAGGAGAAATAACCTTACTTTAATAAGACGAGTCCATAGCGTTACAAAGATTTTGTCAGTTAGCATATGAACGCATGATACAAACTCCAGGTGTATTCTCGACTGGAAAATCAAACTGTAAGTGAATTATTAAAAGAATAAACTTTTAAAAATTTTGTCGATTAATCTTAAAAAGACTTCCGACCTATATAAAGTTCGGCACTTCATTTTCAGATGGCTACAACGCAGAACATGTGGTTTATCAGTGGGAAAACAGAAGTGATGGAGGCATAGCAATTGATGAACGTATCAGACAAATGCCGCAATACAATCTTACCAGAGTGACTACCACACGTTACTTTACAATGTACTTTGCAGGTAATATTTGAAAACATTTTCGAACCAATTCGATTAAGATCTCCAAAGATACCTGTGCTGTGCTGTAGTGTCTATTCTCTTCTGGTAATCTTCTTTCTAGAGCTACATTTTTTTTCAAAATATACTCGGTTCATACTTTGGTTTATAGACTATTGTGTGCACCTTGCCTTCTATTGCGTTCCATTAAAGGAATTTTCAGCTGAAACACACTTGCACTTCTCCACGTGCAAATCTGCAAAGGCATACAGCCAGTCTGAATGCCGGTGATATAGGTTGTTCGGTCACAGTTTGCCTCGCTAAATTGTGCTCAATTTTGGAAAGGATGTACGTGAAGGTTGCTCTGAAAACACGGAATGTCTTTTTGAATCGAGAATCTGAATACGTGTGCCAAACATGTTCAAACCGCCCTTGATGTCACACGAATCGTCGACACGATCGAGACAGGGGAACAGTTGTGTTATTGTGGGAAAACGCTATAATAGCTATCAGTTGTTCTGCAAAAGAAGGAGCCATTGTTGCGATATAGATCTCCTTTTTCGAGCATATTGAACCATTTTCAAAAGAAAAACTTGCTTTCTGCAGCGGGCCATTTTCATGTCTACTCATCGAGTGCCCGCTGACCAAAGGAACCGGTTCTTGTTTGGTTCGTGTAATTAAGTTCGACGTTTGACCTAAGCACTCGAAAAATTTAATTTGGGTCGACACAAACTACAATTTGGTTCGACTCATGAAAAGATCGACTTTTGTCCCAAGTCTAATCTTTATTATTGATTTACTCCGTACAATCAGTTCAATAGATAAAGTTGATTATGTCACAGAACCATCGTTTTTTCTAAAGCTTGAGTCTCCCTCGTGTATAGCCATCTTGAAACGCTACATAATTTGGTTTCAGTCTGGCCTGGCATTACCACCAGTTTACGTCACATTCCAAGATTAGCGGTATGCAGTAAATTCAAACTAAAGTAATCAATTGGCCACTTAGCAATTGCGATCCTCGAAAATAGAACGTAGAAAGCCCAAACTTTACCTTTTTATAAGCTACTCGGTCAAAATACAGATAAACATTGCCTTTCTGTTAGCTCTTAAATGGCAGTGTCTGAGAATATCTCAAGTCCCGTTTCCGCCTCTCCAAATTTTGCAATCCCTGGTACGCTCTTATTGGGCATGACCTCGATATATTTTTGGGAACTGCATAGTTTTCTTTAATTTTGGTAACACAAAGTATCTAAAATATAGCCCAGTTTGCCTCGCTGTCTACCACTATTTTAAAAATCCTGCTTAAAATAATTATATTTGTTTTGTTTTTCAGGGAACTGGTCCAGGATTAAAGGCGTATTCACCCTTGAGAGAAGAACAGGCTACTTTCTGATACATATCTACGCACCCTGTTCTCTTATAGTAATATTGTCTTGGATATCTTTCTGTATTCCCTCGGAGTCTACCGCCGCTCGAGTAACGCTAGGAGTCACCTCTGTTCTGACCATTACAACCATACTCAACATGTTGAACACAACCATGCCTAAGGTGAGAGTCAAGTAACTCTTGGAGTTACCTGTGTTCTGATAATTAAAACAACACTCAACAGGTTGAACACCACCATGCCTGAAGTAAGAATCGAGTACTCGATATGTTGAACACCACCAAGCCCAAGGTACTGACGACCGAGTAATTCTTGGAGTTATCCCCTTGTCACCTTTTCTTACCACCACAACCATACTCAACATGTTAAACACCACCATGCCCAAGGTAGGGTTCAGTAATTCTTGGAGTTATCCTTTTTATTATCAATACAACCAAAACTCAACATGTTGAACACTACCATGCCCAAGGTAGGGTCGCGTAATTCTTGGCGTCATCTCTGTTCTCACCACTACAACCATACTTACGATCACCACTATGCTACAGAAGCATTTCCATATAAAGATAGGTTTAGGTATGACAAGTAGTACTCATACACATCGTCTAAAATGATACTTTTTCTTTTCAGGTGTCATATGTAAAAGCTATTGACTGGTACCTGATAGGATGTTTCCTGTTTGTTTTTGGAGTGCTTGTGGAATATACCTTAGTGTTATACATTGACAACGTACACCGCAGACGAAAACGAAAAATGAAGAAAATGCTAGAAAAATCAAAGTTTGAAGTGGTAAGTCTTATTAATTATTAGTTTATAAAGCCAGAAAGCGCTCTAAAAATGTTCCACAAAATACCATTTTCTTCATTCTAGGAACGCGATGATCAGCACAAAAGAAAACACGCCGTGTCCAATGGTTATATGCCAGCTTCCTACAAAAGGAAGCTCCACACGTATTGCAGCGATTTCGAAGAGGTATGTAATGCAATAGTTATATTTCAAGTATTAGAGTTGTCTGTACAGTTTTTAAATTAACAGATGCAAATTTTAATATAACAATTCATTATATTACACAGCGAGAATCTAACAGTGGTGTGACAGTGATGGAGCGTGTCCGCACTGCTGTGGCAGTAATGGTAACAACAATGTCACAATGATGGCAACTGACAGCGCTGTGACATTAATGGCGAATAACACATTAGTGGAACAACGATAACGACATCGCTGTCATAGTACTCTCATCGCTGTTTCACTAGTGTACACATTACTGTCGCAGTGCTGTCAGTTCCCATCGCTGTCACAGCACTCTCATCGCTGTTTCACTAGTGTACACATTACTGTCGCAGTGCTGTCAGTTCCCATCGCTGTCACAACACTCTCATCGCTGTTTCACTAGTGTACACATTACTGTCGCAGTGCTGTCAGTGCATGTCACCACTGTCAAATTCTTTCTGTTTAGAACAAGAAAAACTCATAAAACCTTTTGATTACAATTTTCTGGATATCCTGCTATTTTCTCTAAAGACATGAGCCTTAGAGTAGTTACTATTCATGAGCGCAACTTTGTACTTTTAATAGATACAATTATAGTTTGAACGTAAGCTATCGATGCAAGAGGCTGCCCCATGGTCTCCCAATCTTGAGTATTGGCATTCATGTTTGCGTGCTTTGTTGTTGTTCCAAATGCAAGACAGGTAACACAACTTATTTTATCTGATTCTTATTACACTTAAAACAAAGGAAAAATATAACTTAGTTCCATAAAATGCTTAATAACTGCAGCCAGAATCGTGCTAAAGTAATATTTCCAGGCGTTTTTGTAACTTTTTTTTTCTTTTGCGCAAAATTCAATAAAATACTTCTATAATAAGTCATAATAGATCTAAATAGTGAACTGCGCATTGTAGTTAAATCTAAATAAATTTTAATGTTACTATATAATTATGTAGCTAGCTACTTTATTATTACAATGTAAGACAATAGTATTTTCAAAATGAATTAATCAGTTGAAATACATTTTAGAAAGATATATCTTTACAATTTTAAAATTTTACATTCAAAAGCAGCCAGTGGTAGAGTATCCCCAATGTCCACTAGGAGTGCGTTCCAAAGTTTTGTATCAGCACAGCAGCTAAATGCACGATCCCCAAGAGTGGATTTCATCTTAAAGTTAAGATATTTGAAAAGAGGACTGTCTGTGACTATGTATGAAACATTTATGTGTAAGTAATTGAATAAATATACAGGTGCACCGGGCCGCCAAACATGATTCGATGAAAGCTTACGAGAATTGGTATAATGTGGAAATGCTTATCTGATTTTTTGTCATAAAGTATGGACAAAAATAGCAAAATTCACCAATTCTTAGGTTTTCCTGCATGTCTAACACAGTAAATGTTTTAATGTAAGTTGTTAATCATTTATTCTATTTTGTCTTTCTCCAGGATAGATATAACAACCATTATGGTTTCGAAGCCTGTAATGGAACTCCGTTAATTGCCCTAGTTGATGAGAAGAACACAGACAAGGCGTCTTCTCAGTTGGTGCATAAGAAAAGAAAAGAAAAACCGCTGCACTGTTTTACGCGGTTTGAGTTACCAGAGTCGATATGTATAGACGAATACTCCAGAATTCTTTTCCCACTGCTCTTTGTAGCATTTACTGCTCTTTATAGCACAATATACATGCAAAAGGAAATCGTCTAACCACGAAAACTTTGTACTCTTCATTTTCTGTGGTTGGTATCAGGTAACACCAAGAACTCTGTTCCAGCGAGCGTCAGAGTAAACTGAAGTTGGTACTTACCGCTTCTTGTGCACTATAATTCTTCTACGTTAAAGCATTAAGAATCAAATCCATCAAGTTTCTGCATTTCACCTTATTACACTAATGAGAAAGCATTGAAAATCACCGACTTTGGACAACGTATCCTCTCAAGTGTAAAACATTAAGGAATTGTTGAAAGCTGCTGAAGTGCAAGATTGTGGCCAGCTCCTTTTAATGTTTGGTATTCCAAGATGTATGTGGATGTTGGTCATTCCAATAAATATGTCGATGTTTGATATTCCAAGATTTATCTGGATATTTAGTATTCCAAGATTTTTGTGGATGTTTGGTATTCCAGGATATATGTGAATCCTAAGCATCTGACCCATCTTTGTTGCTTCATACATAACGGATGCAGGAGTTTTTGAAGATGGCGCAACTCTATTATCCACGCTAGTTATCAAGTGAAGGATCGATAAGTTCTAGAGCTTCTTACCAATCAAAATGGATTTTAGTTGCTAGTGCTTTAAGCTACAATGTTTTAATCGTTGTGAAACACATTCAATTAACCAATTAAGTTTATATCAAGCACAAATTGACCGTTGTTTAAGTCAAATCAGGCATCCTGAAGCCCATTTTTTGTCTATTACCATATTTCCTCCATTTAGCCTCTTACTTGTTTAGTGTATTGGCGACTTATTATTAAAAAAGTTGGATAATATTATTATTTTTATTGTTGACATAAAAACCTCTTTCTTATTATTGACACCCAGCAATGTCTGTGTGTTTTTGGTTTTTTGTTTGTGTTTGTTTGATTGGGATTTTTGTTGTTGTTTATTTGCTTCTTTGTTTATTGAATCTTACCGTAAACAGTATTTTTGAATATGGAACAGTTTCTTTTTGAAGTCGGAGTTTAGCAGAGGATTGAAGCTTAATTACATCAGTTCAGTTCGGAAAGGGTTCAATCACAAGAAGGGCACACCTATATAAAAAATATCAAGGAGATGCTCGGTATTGTTTTGGGTTGCAAACATTTGGATGGCAATTACTTTTTTTTTCTATTTTTGATGCTTTTTTAGAGGGGTGAGAGAAAGGGTTGTACTATGACTTTATTGACACCTTCCCGGAAAATCCCGCCACGTGGGGTCAATAGAATGGGTAGGGTTAACAGAGGCGTGGGGCTAAATCGAGGAAATATGATTTTGAAACCATAGTTAAGAGAACTAGCTGGTTGTGAAGCTCAACAAACTTCAAAACGAGTGCACACAGCTGCTTTGTTTTATAAATTGGTGAAGATTACTCGTCAAGTAGTGTTTATATAGTGAAAAAAAGTAAATCTATTACTGGAATAATTTTTGTGTACAGCACATAACGTTTCGCCCAGCATCGCTGGGCTTCTTCAGCTGTTATGATCACTTTTATGTTGAACAAACCACGACCGTGCACGTTGTTTTGTTTTACGTGTGAGCGTATATTGTTTCTATTGGTTAGTTGTTCATATGCATTTCAATATTTCTTTTGGTTTTTTTTATAGTCAAGGCCAACGCACAAAATAGACAGAGAACAAAAATTTATAACAAAGAAACTGGCCGAATTTCATAACCAGTTCGCTCTATTACCTATATTGAAACCATTGCTAGTCGTCAGTCCTCATTCCCACCCTGACAGACCACGATGCTCGCCACTGTGTCGGTTTTCATAAAAATAATTAGAAACTTAATTATATCCAAACATATTTTGAAATCAGTGGTGATTCGTGCAACCTGATTGGTTCCCAACAGCAATGTAATCAAAATGGTCTTAAGACAGCAAATAAGTGGTTAGCAATAGGGGAAGTCAGACTTTTATTATGAACATGAACATTTTGTACTTTCCTTGCTTTCAAAACACTTCAATACTGAGAAGAAATGAATGATTTTAAATTTCGAACCTAACTGATCTTTGGCTTTTGCCGACTTTATTTCGAAAAGAATATAGGTAGACTTTGGAAGTAGTTGACTTTTCTCGTGCAATTTTTGGTTTGAAATCATAGTTGTGATTACGGATTGCATTCCTGACACTTCTTCGTGAATTCTTTAAACTAACTGATTGGAACAATATTCATTTTCCTTGCAGTACCATGAGTAAGTTTCTTCTAAAACTGAGTATAACACCACTTACCACCGGTTTGTTAAAGAGCAATATATTATCATACTATATTAATTATTCAGAAACTTATAGTAGGTCACACATGATGCGTTCTTGAGAGAGAGAGAGAGAGAGAGAGAGAGTCTGATCATTCGTTTTTACGATGCAGGCAATTGATTATTTTTATATCAGTTAAAGTTCCAACCAAGAATTACCGAAGAAAAGCTACATGCGGCTTAACTCTGATTATTTCTACTTTTATCATTCCAAATTTCTCGAGCAAATTCGCTGCACTGAGCCTGGTTTCCATACAATTATCCGTGTTGATCTAGTCGCCTCGGTCATTTCAAATTATGTTCAAGCGATTGGAACTGTTTATATGTAAGCACTCCTGCTGCAGCTGGGACGATCATCGAAAGATTCAAACGATTGGGACAAATGCTATCGCTTGGATAAGTATATGAGTTCTATCTGGACGACTAAAACAATCGCGAGCGATCAGAAAAGATTACCTGTAAACCATCCTGAGACAATCAGGACAATTAGAAGCATCTCAACGATCAGAAAATATCATATTGAAACCACTCTCAGACGATTGGGACGATCGAAAAAAAACCCAAATATATTCTAGAATGCACTTTACATTATGCCGCACCTACAAATTTTGCTGATAATCTTTAGTTCAGGCGAACAACACCGAGTGTGTATAAAACCGAAAATTACCTGGATTGTTGCAAAAACCTGGTTCGTTACAAAAAACGACCTGGACGATTACATAGAGACCAGGAGTAAGAGTTTTAATCAGTCCCGTATTCAATGCAATTTGAGAAGCGGGACTTCTCTTGAAAGTGACAGACAAGCTGGCCTTGAAGACTCATAGAACACAAGAAGACTATATGAACTATTTATCTTTGGTAAAAAGGTTTGTACTTCTGTCTAAGATGTAATAGTTTTAAAAACCTTAGATAGTAAACTTATTTTTCATTTTAGCAAAGGAAATGAAAACTAATTAAAAAAAGAAAAGCGAACAAAAATATGAGTACAGTACAAATTCGAGTACAACTCCAGGGCTTAAATTCCACAGGATAACGTACATGAACTTCATAAAAATATTGCATACAGGTCGAATCAGCAGAAATGTTTGTCTGGTATTTGTAATGACTTCCACCTAATATAAGGTGGTGTTTGAATGATACCGTAATGAATTTCATTCTACGACAGACAGACTTCCTTCTACATTTATAATTGGCTCTCATTCTTGAATGAAAGTGCAGTAAAAACAACGACGGATCGATAATACTGATCAGCACAGCCAATCCACTTGTCTAATCTTAGGCAACCTGCGGACAGATTTCGTTCCGGAATCAATATTTTGATCTTATACAGCTAATGGGATGAACCAATTCCAGATTGACTCGTACTGGAATGAGATTTTAGAAGTGTCACAGAGTGGAACCGGGAAGAAGTCGTACCGGAATGAAATTCAATCAGGAATCATTTAAGCACCGCCTTAGGTTAAGACATTCAGGCGAACATTGTAAGAAACTGTTAAGTCTCTAACAACCGGTTTGCCATGCTGAAAAGCAAGTATTATTTCCCTACTAGAGCAGTACTTGCTTATGCACTTAAAAAACATTGCTTCTGAAACCAAAGCGTACTCGTGAAAACTGCATGATGAAGTAAAACTTAATTTTTTGCGTACTTAATTTCAATGGTTTCAAACCGTTTTGTCAATTTTTATCAATAATTGAGAAAAACAAATTGAAAACTATTTAAACAATTATAATTTTCAAGGACAAAAAAATGCTTGTGAACAAATAGATACAAGTTTGAATTACACAAATCTGTTGCTAGTACAAGATTGAATGTTCTCAACAAGTCAACTGGATAATGCTAAAATAACGATTGCTTTGGTGAATTAATTTTGAGCATATTCAGTATTAATCTTCGCGAGAACTAAAGCAAAAAGAATCGCGAAGTTTAGTACTCGCGAAATTACGTTAGGATAACGTAGGTCATATCAATTACCAACAATCTTAACTCCAAACAGTTTTAGTTTTAACTGAAGCGAAGACAAAAACATAATTATGTAACTTCCTCAATAAACTAAATTGAAACGGCATTTATTACTGTCCTGCGTTCTTCCAATCGTGTAAACTTCATCAATACTATAACAGTTCCAACTTAAAGTAATAAACCATTTTCTTCATATCTCAATATTACGTTATATTGTATCAAGCAACATAGCATTAACGTTACAACGAAAGTTTTATACATAATTATGGTAAAAATTTCACTCATACGTACGATTCGATTATTGAGCCTCGTTTGCAGGAGCGACGACGAGAGCTGCGGCAGCAGAAGTAAAGAAAAGTTATTCCCTTTGTGACAAAATAGACACATTTCATTATGATATCATTGTTTACATTTTCCATCATTAACAAGTTACTGCATAAATCCAACTTCTAAATGCGCCAAGTCTTTAGACACGTTGAATATTATAGCAAATGTATGGCTGGGGGCAAAAAAAAATGCTTGTTTTATGTTTTCGTTTTTCAGTCACCATTCTAAGGCTGTTATAATATTCCGGCGTTGTCACCAGCTTTTAAAAATTCGAAGATACTGTTAGAAGCACACACCATAAACCTTGAGCATCAAGATCCCTTATAAGTACAAAAAATGCGTAAGCACTTAAACGAACATTGAAGAATGATGGAAGAATGTTGTGGCATGTCTTTCTCAATTTTACTCAACTGTTTGACACTTCTCTATTTCGTGAGAAATATTTGAATATGAACAATAAAATTACAAAAATGCCAGTTTTGAGAGTTGGGATAAGTTCAATTTACATCGACAAATTCTTTCGAAATACGAACAAAAGTGTGCGAAAGTAAACGTTGAAACGAAACGTTATACGTGTTTATGTATGAAATTCATCGCTTTTGAAATATCTTCTTCCTAACTTATCCATACGAAATCTCGAATCGACCCTTGCCGCCATGGTCGCCGCCTATCACAAACTCAATTTTTTAGTCCACATAGGGCGGATACATAGCTCCGAAGTCAGATAAAATTAGACTATTTTGTCCAGGTCCGGCAATATCAAGTTTCAGATTTATTGTATTTTCCCAGCTCCCCTTCAAAGGCTCAATCTAAACATGAAGGGTTAAAGTTGACTTGTTACTATTTTGGCTTTTATTTTCATTGTAATCAGTTAAAAACGGGGTCGAGAATCGACGAAGGCACATCAGAGCGACATTCAGTCTTCCAGAGGCTCTAAAAGAAGAATTATTGGAAGTTTTTAGAAAAACAATTCAAATCGATTTTGTTTTCAAATGCATAGTTTTACCCGTTTTCCATTTTAGATAGACGTTTATGAATTATATATTTTCATATCTTTTTCTAAACATGCTTGTAAGTTTTATCATTTTAAAATGTAGTTATCGTTTATTAGCTTTCAATATATATATTTTTTTTTAATTTCTCTGTTTCAGCGCTACGAGACGCTTATTATAGGAACAATATAAAAACTATATTATTATTAAAGTAGAGTAAATATTAAGTGAACCACACCGGTTTCAAAATTTCACTCAAACAAGAGCGACGAGCACAAGCGAGGCCCTGTTGGGGTGTCTTGATTGTCCCTTGTACCCAAAATTTTGAGATCGATTATACTTTGTACCTAAAAGACCTAAAAGGGAAAGGAGTTTTTAGTTGTACCTTAAATCCCTTATACCCATAATTCTGCCGGTAGTTATACCTTACACCTATAATTATTTTGCTAGTTATACCTTGTAGCCAAAACCCCTAGCAGGGCCTCACAAGCGAAAAAAAGAAATCAAAAATCTACTTCGAAATGTATTCACACTTGTTTCATCAGCATATTTCGTTCTCTTTGCTAGTGCTGACTCGTACTCCATGAGTGATTTCATCCAGGCTGTCCAGAATAAGCTGTGAACCCAATGAACTACTACTCGCTTCGCTGTCGCTTGTCCTTCTTCTAAATCTTCCTTTGCTGATTTTGCTAGCTGAAGAACTCTTGAATTCAAACTGAATTGTAAAATTCTTGACAATTCTTCCAGATCCTTGTTTTCCCTAATGGTATTACAAATGTCTTCATTTTGTTAATATTTTTTCAGCGCGTGTAACTTAATTTTTAATGTGTCGGAGTTTTTACCTCGCAATCTATTTAGTTTAATTCTAGATCAAAATTACCATTTAAAATAGTTACTACAAACCCATGCTTTTAAAGTAGAATTGTCTGTCTGTATAGTCACCTGTTGTTTGTATAACTGAAACTATTCGTTTCGTCTATTATTTATAAGGAATATTTATTTAACAGAAAGTGTGAATTTATGTTGAAACTTTGCTCTTCTCTTGCTCTAGTCAACAGTGTCTTGTATCTGCTGTCAGTCCACATTTACTGGATACATTTAGTTGACCGTCGTAACTGTAACTAAAGCTACAGAGGCCAAGGTCAGTATTTAGAGGCTTTTCTGTTGGCTTAGTCAATACTTTTTAAGTTAGTATTTTAGGAGAGAAAATTTATTGTGTTGCAGAGATCGATAGGCATCTCTCAATTACTAAAACATTGCGAATTAAGATTAAGTGCTTAACTTTATCTACTCAACTGCAAAAACATATTGAAAAAATATTTTAGGGTCAAGTATTAAACACGGAACAAGATATACTGGGGTAAATTTACACAAGTTCGTCGACCGGCTTCATGATCAATTAAAGCATACAGCAATATCTTTGCATATACTAACCTTTAATTACTAGCATTTTTTCCAAGTACTCCACTCGCTTGTAAACAAAGCAAATCTGAATAATATATAATTCTGAAAATGTGTTTTTGAGACAGGTGCAATTTTGCACAACAAGGTTTCGTACGTTCCAAGCTATTTTTAGTAACTATTTTGAAGTAGTCAGTAAAATAAATTTGTAAATATTTTTATACTAACTGGTCCGTTGGCTCTTGAAGTATCTTGTTCCTCAAACACAGTTTATAGTAAAATATTTTGAACTTTTATGTTTAGTCTCGCAGACATCGATAACTTTGTTATATGTGTTACTGTTAGTCAATACGGGGTGTGGACAACCAGAACACTTTTTAAATACTTTGTAGAAACGACAATAACTTTGCCGACTATCAATAAGATCCTAGCAGATGACTTGTAACAAAAGTTTCAACTTGTATGGCAATCAAGATGAGCTGGATTTTTTATTTAAATTCCCACTCGTGTATAAACATTATTTTTGAAGTTTAGATAAACAGTTAATAGAATATATTTTTTCAGTTGCTGCTCTTAACACTGTAGGACTACTGAGCTTTCATTTAGAAAAACTCTTTTTTCGTAGCCGAATAAGCGATATGTGTGGTTTGATCAACAAGAATGATTCACCGTAAGTAATAATAATAATAATAGTAATAGTAATATAACAACTTATTTTGAGTGTCAGAATTTCTGGCTAAACAAAGGAAATTCTAACACTCAAAATAAGTTGTTATTATTACTATTACTATTATTATTATTATTATTATTATTATTAAGACTACTAATCGGGAACGCAATATCAAAATACATTACACTACAAGACTATGAGTTTCGTTTATACATGACCCTTCATGTTTAGACTGACGGACGGACGGACGGATAGATGGATGGATGGATGGATGGATGGATGGATGGATGGATGGATGGAGGGACGGAGGGAGGGACGGAGGGAGCAAGCATGCATGGAGGAAGGGAGGGATGGATGGATGGGAGGATGGATGGATGGATGAATGGATGGATGGATGGAAGGAGGGAGGGAGCGAGGGAGGAAGAGATGGATGGATGGATGAAGGGAGGGAGGGAGGGCGGGAGGGAGGAAGAGATGGATGGATGGATGGATGGATGGATAGATAGATAGATAGATAGATAAGCAAACTGCTGTAAGGCTGGGTGGTCCTGTTTTGTTTACATTATTTTCAATCCTTCGTAAGAGCAAACTGTCGTAAACAACGGGGTCCTGTTTTATTTATATGGTTATCCGGAACTCTCACAGTCCAAACAAATATACAAATATACTTTCAGAGCAGGTGTACGATAAAGTAGTTTTTTGTTCGACAATATTTTAAGGCTCGAATTACCCAAAGTTTACAAACACTTTCTGAAAAGCCGAGGCTGGGGTTTAGGAAGGGAGGATACATTAAAATTCATTGCTTAATCAGCAATAAAAGTTTCAAAGCTTTTTCAACTTTAAACCTAATGATGTATCAGGATTATAAAACCAAGCAAAGCTGGCTGCAAAATTAATAGCAAAATTTATAAGAAAGTGTAAGTTACTTTTAGCGCCGAAATTTGGTGCGAATAACTTCAGTTTCCAGTTCCAAATTTCTCTTTTTCTCTTTTTTATCTTTTGCATGTACAAACTATAGAAGTTTTACTAGTAAAGGAAATGAGAAGGATTTAATAACTGCTGAAGCTAAGCCAAACCAAAAAACTGGTTCTTGTATTTTTAAAAGGCGTGTTTGGATTTGTAACGTATAACTGGTTAAAAAATCAGAAAACTCTTGTAGTTTTGAAATGGTTTCAGTTAGCAGAATATATCTTTTTACAAAAGAGATGCTGTTCCACAAGTTCCTTGACTATTAATTCGAATTTGTTAGAAATGGTAGAAATGCTTACGAGTCCGTACGTTTATATTTCTTGAATGAGGAAACTGTGTAAGTCCGGAATCATTCAAGATAGCTCTTCTTACCAGTTTTTACTATTCTGAGCCACTGAACTTTATGAGAAGCACAATCTTACATCATGGTAGTTTGCTGCCACCTGTTTGTTGCTTATCAGCCTTTCTACTCCCATTGTATTTTTGTTGCCATGGAAACAAAGTTTAAGTAGCACCAAACTCTGACAGTAAGGTTGATCTTAAATGTTCTCAAATAATCTCCATGCTGTGCAATTACATGTAACGCAATTAACAAAAATCGTGGTTATATAGGTCTGTTTTGTGAAAATACAGTTGAATACTTAAAAGAGGTTGTTTATTGGGTAACCATAGAAACTGAACATGCATTTAGAGTACAGCGATTTATTAAGTGAAAGAGATGTTGCAACATCCTTACGTTAAATCTTTAAAGTTGCTCTTAAGGTTTCCGTAGTTGTAGTAGTTCCGTAGCGGACGAGAGTCTGTGAATCCCCGTGGACGGGTCACTATAGCAGGTTCTCCCACTGCAGAAGCTAGTACATTTATTCATTTATACAATTGAGTCGACAGGATAAATCCGAATAAAGTGCCCTGCTTAAAGTGCACCTAAACGCAAAAAATGTTTTCTCCTAAAAAAAATTAAGCGTATTTTTTGGAGTATTTTGGTGCAAAAAGTTTTTGATTTGGTTAAATCCTCGATTTTTTGTGTCCGTTTGAATTCGAGTTAAAAATGGCCCACGACCGCGTAAATG
>JANSTQ010098761.1:0-10195 GCA_026167885.1 Bergia puertoricense
AGTTCATGCAATGCTACAGTGACCACTGGATTCATAGTTATGTAGCTGACACCTAGTTCATGCAATGCTACAGTGACAACTGGATTCATAGTTATGTAGCTGACACCTAGTTCATGCAATGCTACAGTGACCACTGGATTCATAGTTATGTAGGTGACACCTAGTTCATGCAATACTACAATGACCACTGGACTCATAGTTATGTAGCTGACACCTAGTTCATGCAACCCAAGTTGAGTTTCCTCCTAAACAATAACAGATGAACCTTATTCCAAAGTAGCCTATAATCACTGTGGAGGGCAGAAACACTTTCCCTTCCTTCTTCAACTTAAAATAAAAAAACTTAGCTGTGATGTTAGATTAACCAAGGAGACAGTGAGGCTGTAAAAAAACCTAGAATTTTCACAGTTGGTTGAAAAGTCACCTGAAATCACTGCTTAGGCCATTTTTACACCAACCTTTTCTAAGGATTTTTTTCTCTGTTGTCAAATTGTCCTAAATTTTGATGGTGAACATCTACTGTCACACCAGAGAAAATGACTTTTGGTTATTTAACTGTGGTTTTAAATTGTCTTCTTCTTTAAGATATGTCTGTGGTAATTTGATTTTGGCTTAGTGTGCTGCAAAATCTTTGTTTTCAAAAGTTCCTGCTTTCGGTACCAAATGATGCGAAACTTCCATTTCAATCACTAGTAACTAGTGTTGGACACTAAGTCCGAGATGAGATGAAAATTGGTCCAATTGAATCTTAGTGTGGTAGTCTCCTTTTAAAGTTTAAGCTTTTGACCAGTCATGGGGGAAGAGGAGAGCTTTAAATGAATGTTTTCTGTAAGAATGCAATAAATACAGTATATTGAAATACTTCAAAGCAAGTTATTAATTGATTTCAAATTTGTTGTTCTGACTTAGTACCTGAAGGATCCATACCATGGTGTGCGGTGCCAGTGTCTCAATATGATTGGCCATTTAAGTTCCATTGATACCAGTGTGAAGTTTGGAGTAGCAACTATTGGAGTACAGAGCCTTTTGGCCAGTTTGTCACATGACAGTGACCCAAGGGTCAGGACCAGTGCACTGCAGGCCTTAGTGAGTACACTGACCAAAATAGCTAATTGATATAATTTATATCTACTGTACAACCCTGTTTAAATTCTACAATGCCTGTAGAATGGATAGGAGCAAAGGGACTACATGTATCATAACTCTTCTTTAGCATCTTTAAAAAACACACTCAGTCATTTCAAAGGGCTCTTTCACAGCTTTGCACATGCTCAGAGATTTACATGTATTGACAAGAAACCTGTGTCAAGCTAAAATATCTCTAAACAGTCACTGTTCAGATACCAATCATAGTTTTTGAAGAGGCAAATGCTACGGATGGTCTATTCTAGACGGTGATTAAGTTGGATTATAATTCTCACTTCTTATGTTCCGGGCACACAATGTAAAAAATTGTTTTAAAACGCATAAAATCTTGGCAGAGGTGATCGATTACCACCTTTTCAGTGGATTAAGATGTTTCCTTTTGAAATTATTTTGACAAATACCTGTAAATGTAAAATTCAAACTTCTGAAAAAACGAAATCCCATTGATTCAGCCATGAAAGAGCCCTTTCAAATTTGAAGTGAAGAACTGCAAGGTCTTTCTGCACATTAGTTTCGTCGACTTCAAGAAAGCCTTTGAAAGTATCCATCATTTCTAATTCATTCTTTGGAGACCATCTCAAGGCAATGACCACCACAGGAACGTCGGAGGTGTGACCATAGGCCCATCTGGGATGTGTAGATGTGTCATCACACTTAGCAGGCCACGGCTGCAGCTTGATCAGTCTCTTGCCTTTTCTGATCGAGGGACCCAAGGACTTCCTGAGGCAGTCTTTCGTTGTTTTGCTTGCCACCTTGTTGTCTCTTGCTGATGAAGTCAGAAGACCTGTTTGGGTGACAGCTGTCGTCCCTATGAATTACATCACTAAGTGGGTTCAATTTAACCAGTGGTTTAAAAGAACGAGGCTGACACATATTTTTGCATCCTCGTCACTCTGGCTATCTTTCATCTTCTTTCTTTCTGGTCCTTGATATCGCTGAAGTGCTCCTTAACACCTTCCTGCTTTATACATGTACATACGCTCAAGGTTAAGGTCAAAAACATCTGAACACAAATTTAGCATTTTATATACAATTCAACTTACATGTGTACACGTGTTTCGTATCGATTACCTTCTACCAACAGATCCGAAGCAATTGTTAGCTTCTAGCCTGTCTTCATGGTTTTATTGTTTACGAAAAAGCTGCTTAAGATTGATGATGAATTATTCTGTACCACATAAGGTTGTAAAGAAAAAGACGCAAAACTGAGAACATGAAGTCAAGTAATACAACACAATTGCAGGCTAAGTACATGTACACTTTACAAGATTAAAAAATCGTCCCCCAAAATGCAATAAGTTTCTGAAACTGTCATGACATTCCATTTCGTTTATAAAACTGTTAAAATATCTTGTGGTCTGAGGTAAATCAGCGCTTCTTAAGTTTTAGCTCAGCCATAAAGTATGTTTAAAAACATTACAAATTGTTATAAGTTCTTCCTGCTACTGTATTAAAGTCTTAAGTCATATTTATGTGATTTATCATTAAGTGTAACTACAGTTTTGTACCAACTGTAATTTGATGTGAAACAGTGCAAGTGTTGCCATGCATGCAGTCAGGGAGTTTGGTTTTTGGTAATGAAAATTCCTACCCAACGAGCAGAGATCTCATGTCACCACGAAAATTGAGTTTCGTTCTTTGTAGTAAAATGATCAAGTTCAGGGATGGAAATTCAAGATGATAATCAAAGCCAGAAACTGAAAAGTCAGGGAATTGTGAAATTCAAGATCCAACCCAGTCGAGGAATGTACATTGTAGTGTTTTGTGGCATTCTCTGGCTGGATGTTTTTCAAAGAACACTGCCAAAAATTTGTGTGTACATGTATGTGGGGAAAAGTCAGGAATTTTTGAAGTCTGATGTCTGTGTCAACTGCAAGTACCTGTTCAGCAATGTATTTCTCTTCATAGCTTACTCTTCATGAGAGAGGATGGAAATTGGATATGTCGGTATATGGACAGGCCTCCACTGCCATGAACGATGATTATGAGGATGTGCGATTAGTTGCCGTCAAACTGGTGTGGGTGTTTAGTCACACGCATCCTGAAAGGTGAAACTATTCATTTCATATATTTATTTACATGTATTTTAAAATCAACTTTGTTTTCAAAAGGTAAGAACCATTTTTACAAGGAGATGAGAACTGCAGAACCTTTGTATGTATATCTTCTAAACCAATAGAATTCCAAGAAGGGTAATTGTATTCTTACAAGAATTGCGTTGGCTCTTTTCTTTTAGACCCATTATTAGTTTTCACCATTCATGCAGTCCAAAGACAGCACTTGATGTCATACAAATATCGGACTCTAGACAAGGCCAAAGACTGAACCTATAATGATGGGCTGACAAAAGCTGAATGGCTTTTAAAGTATTTTCAGACAGCATTTTGATTATACTGAAGGTGGTACGTGCTCACCAGTAAGATACCATACACATACCAACCTTCTGGCAAATAACCACGGGCTTACAAGTCACTGGGATGGTATAATAGCTATATAATGACCCATATAAGGGCCCTTTTGTGCACCAACAATGACACTCGCAACCATCAAGGCTCACAATCAGGAAATGCATTGGAGCGCACCTGAATACTCAAGTGAAATAAGTCTAAAACGTTACTGCTTTTCTTCAGGTTATTAAATTCAAGCTTTTCTCCTGTACTGTTTAAAAATCTGCGTTGTTTTATTTGATAGAATTATAAAACTTGAGCTTTAAACAAGGAGTTTTCTTATCTTAACAGAACTGTGACGTTGCGTACTTCAGATGAAGTAAGGTTGGTTGATGATGCTTTCATCAAGATCTGTCAGATGGTGAATGACCTGTCAATGAAGGTGCGAGCAGAAGCTGCAGGCCTGCTGGGATCACTGCACCACGTCAGTCCCAGATTCCTTGAGCAGACTCTGGATAAGAAAGTCATGTCCCATTTGAAGGTTGTTTTGCCAAGACCAGTTGTCAGTATAAGTTAGCAACATACAAGCTTTTGATCATTGGTTGAGCAAAACCCATTTAACAAGGGTTTTTTTGTTTTTAAACTTTTTTTTTGGTAATTTCGCGGATTTGCTTTCTGAAAGATCTTAATTACATCCACAGAGCTGGACTGTGCTGGGAGGGGGGAGGGGGGGGGACGGGGTGCGATCTTGTCTTTAAGGACCTCAAGAGGAGTGGGGTCTGAATGAAGAGGATTTTAAAAAGACTTGTGCAAACTTTTGTTCTAAATCAGCTCCAGAGCAGGTCTGGATAATGTTTAAATACTAGTCCGTTAGAAATGGTCATAAGGTCCTGAATAACGAAAAGGTTAAGTTGTGTCATGTTTTGTTGTAGTAGGGGGTACAAAGTTGCTATTTGCAGTATATCTTCTACATCTTTTCTTTGCCGGGGGGGGGGGGGGTAGGAGAACCGGCTTCTAATAACTTTGAAGTTTTTGAAGCTTTTGTTTTGTGTAGGAATTCAAGAGTAATGTGAGTAACTTGCATTATTATTCAAGAGTATCAGATAGAAGTATCTTATCTCCACGTGACTGTACTGTTTGATACCACCAGAGAAGGAAAACTGACCATGAAAAACAGCGGGAACGTCATGCTGCAGGTGGGTCACAGGACGGCTTCAGCACAGGCCGCACTTGGGGTGACGCACCTCCTCAAGCAGAGATGGATCCCGAGGAGGTGAGCTTGATGAGCAGTGGAGCATGTGGGGCTTTTGTCCATGGGCTGGAGGATGAGTTCTTGGAAGTACGGACTGCTGCTGTTGATTCACTTTGTGAACTTGCCAATCAAAACCCATCTTTTGCGTTTATTTCACTCGATTTTCTGGTGGACATGTTCAACGATGAGATTGAGGCTGTGAGATTAAATGCCATTAATAGGTAGGTGACTGTAGACATAGAAGAAAACGATGTTGAATTGTAGCCAGGGAGGTTAAAGGTTTTGAGCTTCAGTCTTCCTCTCACTTCTTAAACAAAGTTTTGGTTAGCCAAGTTGATGAAGTTGATATTCAGTGCTTTGTGCAACTCATGACTGTACATGTATCTAGGGATTTAAAGAGTGCCGTCTTTCCGTCACCGGCCAGTCTATGATGATGAATTTGTATTGGCGTGTGTCTTCAGTTTTTGTTGAATTACATGCTTTTTTATAAGAAGCAGATCTTTTGGCCAAGACTCACTGTTCTTGAAGAATTACATTTTTTTGGGCTATTCAGCCTCAAATTGTTCTTAAGTTGTTCTTGTTTTTATAATATACAATATTGTACCAAAGATACCTCTTCAACTCAAGTGTCACGTTGACAATTCCAGTCTGTTTGGACGTTTGAAATACGCGTTCATTGATCGCAAGATGTGGAGTTGCGAAAACATTAAGATTCGGGCGTTTTATTACTGATTTTAATATTTCGTTTAGAAACATCGTTAGTGACTCCCAGTCTTCCTGGCCTCAGTAGTTCTTGAACTGTTCTTAAATTCTGGGCGACTTGGGCCTCATTGTTCTCATTAAGTTGTTCTTACAAAAAAGTGTGTAGTGTTAGTGTTTTTATCCTTAACATCTTTTTTTGTTAAACGTTGAATCATGAATTAGCGATAATTTCCTATCATACTGAGTTATAGTTTTACGTTAGTGTCTTCTGTTATATAGAGGTTTGAGTCACTTACCCTGGTCGCTCCCGAACTCACCTGTGTGAAACCCTGACCATTCTCTTTCTGTTCTTGTAGTCTGCGGAAGATCAGTCATCACATTGAGCTGCGTGAGGACCAGCTGGCGATCGTGCTGGGAGTGGTGGAGGATTTCTCGTGGGAAATTCGTGAGGGGGTCCGTGAGCTGCTGTGTCAGAGCCACCTCTCCACCAGGGCGTGCCTCCATACCGCCATTAACGCTCTCCTGGGTAACCTCGCCAAGTATCCGGAAGATCGAGCGTCCATATGGAGGTAACTAGATTTCTAGTTGTTAGTTTATTTAACCAAATTTAATTATGAAATTAACCTAGGGTCATTTCTCACTCGGGGTTCAGATTCTGCTTGTATTATGGATGGTTACGTTATTTTGCGTTCATTAAATCAGGGATTTAAGCCGTAAAAGTAAATGTAGTTTTTTGTTGTTGTTATGAAAACAATTGGTCTACTTTGTTCCTTTCCCCTGTCCATCTATAACTGTTTACCTGCTTGTTTTTTTATCAGCCAGTCTGATGCTTTCACCCTTCAACTGTTTATAATATGCTATGCTGTTTCGGTAAAACTCATACCCACTGTTTCAGATGTGCAAAGTTCCTTGGCGAAAAACACCAACACCTCGCCGCATCTCTTGTCCCAGAGCTTTTATCCACCCATCCATTCTTTGCTACGTCAGAGCCGTCAGTGGACGACCCCGCCTATATTGCCATTGTGATTCTTGTGTTCAACGCCACCGTAAACTCGCCCACAATGATAGCAATGTTCCCTGACCACACCCGACGACACTATGGATACCTGCGGGACAGTCAGCCGGCCCTGGTGCCACATCTGGACGGCATGGAACAACCCCGACAGCTGGAAGGCAACTTACATGTTGACACAGGTGCTTGTAGTTAAGAACGTAGTAGGTCGAAATTAATTGCTTTTAAGTGCTTTTAAATATTACGTACACCGACACAACAGGTTTAGCTAGACTAATGAACTGTAAGTACATCCTTTAGCGTAGCAAGTTGCGTTATTTTTTTATAATTGACAGTTCAAGACACTGTCTTTGAGAGCTCGTTTGTGTTATTCTCTGGTGTTGTGGCTGGAAGTGTTGCAAAACCTACTGGACTGCAATAACAATCTGTATGTGTGTGCATGTAAAAAAGCTAGTACATGTCTCCTTTTATCTCTGTTGTCCAGACTCAAAAAGTATCCAGTTGTTCTTGAAGAGAACACAAGAGCGCATTGAACATATCTGCACGATGGACCCAGTGGCTGCTCAGCAAGCTTTGCGAGTCACCATTAAAGATCTCGACCATATGAGGAATATCAACAAACAACTGGCAGCCACGTCTGCGTGTACGTCACTTTACTTGCAGTGTCAGCTTAGTGTACTGCGGGCTCAAGGCGATAGACTGTGGAAGCTACCAGCTGCACTGTGTTCTAGTCAGGGGTCTTGCCTCAAGTCCTTGGTTGAAGGACTGTTAACAAACTCTTACCGCATTGAGCATGCGTTCATTGGTCTCAGTGGGCAGCACATTTTACAGTTGAGGCAACTGAGACTCATTGCGCATGCATTACAGCTTCTGATGGCGCAACGATGTGACAGTCAAACTACGAGGTAGGTTAACTTTACCTTTGTTTACCTTACTACTGTCCCCGCCCAAAACAACATTAAAACACAGCACATGCTTCGACATTTATAACCAAAAGATAGAAAATAATTCTGTATATAATTAATGCAATTTCGTTGCGAGACTAGTTATTCAAAAAAGCCGTCGCTGATCTCTAATCAACCGTCATAATATCCTGTTACAAACCTAACAGCTCGGTATTATATTCTTTCTATTTCAGTTATTAGAATCAGTGACTCAGGCGTCAGATCAGAACACCTAGAAACCCGATCTGTCAATGATTTAAATTTTTGTCGCCCATAAACAGGATTTATTATCAGTCTGAATTGACCTACTCACATCAGTATTATCCCAGTGAAAAACTAAAGCATCAAACTTGCTTATAAATTGATAAAATGACTGTAAAATATGCTCTTTATTCTTCGTTTCATTGTTTTTAATATGCTGCAGAAAGAAACAACAGTTGTGGAAAGGGAACATGGAGAGGAAAAGTTTGTCTTTCAATAATTTTGGTGGAGATTGTAGCAACATTTTAGCTGTGTTAGTAGTTTTGCTTGTTCATTGTTACCTCAAGAACCGCATAACTCGTAACAACACACTATGGTCAAAGCTAGTACGCTTCACAAAACATTAGATTTTGCAGTGATCGCTTTACCTATATCCACTTTTGTTTTGCATTTTAAAAACGTGGCTGCAACACAACAAAGATCTTTTTAAGTCAAAACAAAATGTGCTTATCAAAAAGGTCTTGCCATCACAGATCACTGGGTGCTACACTAGAGATGTGGGAACCATTTCTTGTCCGAGTGCGGGCGTTCACCAGCTTTGTCAGCGGACACGATGTGACGGTAGATGCCTTTAGTGAGGCAATGGTGTCCTTCAGGAGTTTCTTCGAGTCTAACGTCACAAAAACTCTCAGTGTGGCAGAATACTTGCAACAGGTCGTTTTGAGTCATTCAGTAACACCACTGGACATAGGCAATCATCTGCGCCAGGCAACCGCTTCCCTCAATGAACCACGTGGCGGCTCAGACAATCCTCTGTGCTTTGCCGCTGGCCTTACACTAGGCATTCATGTTGATGCGGATTTTGAGAATGTTTGTAACCCGTCCTGTGTGCGTGTGCAGGTAAGGTTCTTGTTGAAACGTACCTACTGGAGAAGGTCTGCTTTCCCGTCGTTTGTATGTCACATCTTTTATGCACTAAGACCAACTTCCCACTTTCATGATATGCCCTGGGCAGTGCCGATAAACAAAAACTTCAAGTCGATGAAACTTGACCTAGATTTAATATTATTTTGTATAGGCACTGGGGCACATAATGAAAGTCATACCTGAGCATAATTTTGCTCTTGTTTTGTTAACATTGTTCAAAGTTGAAAAAATTGTCTTGTACATGTACAATTACGGGCCCTATTACACGACGGCTCTGTGAAACACGTTTTACAAACCATTGCAGCAGATGACATAGTAGCCGCAATTGTGGTATAAATGAGGGATACTTTGCAATCATTGTAAAAACTTCTCCCGCTCTCAAGACTCTCTACACCAATCAAAACTCAAACTCAAAGAGACCTCGCTATACATATATATCAGTGACCCAGTGGCTCAAGTTTAACTTAAAACCATACGTGAACAAAACTATCGTTTATTTTGCTTCCTTTCAGCTGGAGATCTTAGGTCTCTCTTTGTTTCAAGGTCCCCAGCTGGTATGTAGGAGGGGGGGGGGTAAGTTAGAGCTCTTTGTTTCACGGCCCTTAACTGATACGGTATGTAGGGGGTGGGGTGACGTCCGAATCGATTGCAAATTGTATTTACTAACTCAATCCGATTACATTTTTGTCCTAATTCCCCCTCCATGTGCACCCCCTCCTCCCCCACATTCCAAAGGTCAAATAGTAACTAACTTACTTCTTTTGAAGGTTGTTTATCCAGATCTTAAACGGCAGTTGATTATTCCAAAACAATCCGATTTCCATACAATGACGACACATAAACACCGGTTGCTGACTACTGTGGTTCTGTCTCATTCGACTTGGTCAGGTAAGATACGACTTTTATTGAGGGGAGGGGTTGGTAAGGCAACGGTTTTACAAAAGTTAGCAATTACCAATTACACGTACTTCCCTGGGGAGAGGCTGTGTATGCAGTGGTGCATATATATTTTTTCTTTTTTTTTTCGCATCAGCTTTACAGTTTTTTCATTGCATGCTGGAGACAACACAAGACTATACTTACCACCCGGGGCATTTATTACATTTTCATACTTTTTGGAGGGGCGCCGTTCATTAGATAAGAGGCGTTTATTAGAGAGGCGTTTATTTTTCCTGCTTAGCAAAGAAGTCAAAATCCCATACCGTTTCTGTGCAAATGTGTGGAAAGAGGAAACGGGAAATGGGCCTGTTGCACAGCAAGAACGAACACCAAATACTTGCCAGTATTTTCAGCAGAGAAGAAAAACGTAAAGGAGTGGTACCCCTATTTTGATTTTTTAAAAACTAGAACAGGATTCAGTTTTCAAGTACCTTAATTAAATTTGTTTGTGGTGGCGTAACACATTTGATACATTTAATCTGGTTATTTTTTTAAGGGACCTTTTTTTAGATACGGGGCGTTTTATAATAGAAATGGGTGTTAACCATAAATTGAACTTTTACCTGGGCGTTTATTAGAGTGGGCGTTTAATGGATCATTTACGGTATATAATTCTATTAATTTCACAATCCTTTTGTTGAGTTTTTGAAGAATTTACAGTGCATAACATCATATAACTGTATAT
>JANSTQ010098871.1:5559-25487 GCA_026167885.1 Bergia puertoricense
AGTGAAGAAGAAAAGATACAATTAAAGTTTTCACAACTCTTTCGGCTTTTTTTGTGCTGCAGAGCAAAATTATTGCTCTGTAAATACGGGCCCCGTTGATTTCTCTTTGTTTAGCGCATATGGTAAATACGTTTATACAACGAGATGTTTTTACCAGCATGACGGGACAAGTTTCAGGAAAGCACCTTTTTCCCACAAACTAATAAAATTAGAGAACTGAATTCTGTTGTTTTACCAGTTTCGGCGTGTAGCTAGGTTGATTGTCTTCAAATAAATTAAAATGTTTATTAAACCTTCGACTTGACAACCTTGGATACTAGATGTATAGCTGCAAAGGAAAACCGTGAATAAAATAGTGGGTTTCACCGCTTAAATTTAAAAAAAAGATATCGCTTTGAACACATGTGCAACTTTATTTTCGGTTAATAGAAAGATTTTCCTTGAAATAAAAACTTGACTTGTCAGCTAAACTAAAAGAGACATGGATTAGTACAATTCTCTTGACATCAATACAATCTCACTACCCGCAATTCAATGGGCGGACAAGAGCTTGTGTCCTTTCATTGTCTGAATGCGTTTTAGATCGCCTTTTACTAATGAGACAAGAGGATGTTGTTCGAACGTGTAGTGAGCAGTTTAAATACAAGCTAGACACTAATACTTGCTGATATATACATTTTGAATCGGTTTAATTCCTTTCGTGACAAGTGAAAGCTCACGTCATAATTCGCGGTTTTACACTACCATATTCAAACCGCAATCTTTTTTCGCTCTCTGATATGTTTGTTTTGGCGGTGAGTTCCCTCCTCTTTAAGATCAGATGAGGTTTTAAGTAGCGAGAAATCCGGCTTTCCTCTTGTGACTTATAACAGCGGTCGAATTCATTTCAAAAGCGTAAGCCCTAGTATTTCAGAAATTTTCTTAGTTCCAATTTAAAAACTTTCTGACTGCAGTTGTAGTGAACCTTATCGTCAATTTTTATTAAGTATAGCTCAATACAGAGAAACATAAAAAAAATGAGCTAGTTGCATTTAAGAGGGTGAAAGGATACATTTGTGTTTTGATCTAAAATTCAAGTTTTCGCTTATATTAACATTGTGTTGCGCTGTCAAATGCTAGAGGCGTTGGTGCTGTGCTCGTTTGTCATAATTTGTTCGTAGGGCAGAGAAACACATTTAATACCCACCCATACCCTTCGCTGTACCTTGAGTTAACTGCTTTCCAACAGCCATGTTTTGCTTTGCTTTCAATACAATTTTTATCAGGGAAGGTTCTTTACTATGTTGTCAAATATCGGGCTTCGTGATATTTGGAACTACAGTTGTCTGTTGGTCTTGCTAAGAACACAAACAAAATCCCACGTAGAGCTTTCATATGAAGAAAGAGTATCTCTGCACGCGATGTCATAATGGAGTCATATAATCCCGGTCGAATCATTCTTGTGAGTGTTTTGTCGGCGTTTCAAATCCAAAATCAGTTGCCTCGGTGATTTTTTTTAACTCTGTCTATTTCCCCCACAATATCATTTAATACCCGATTTGCGCGTTGGTTAAGACGGATTCAAGTTCAAATACATGACATGTCGTATTCTTAATATTTTCCATGGATCTAAACAGCGATATTGTCCTATTATATCGTCTACATTTTTTGGTGATCGAGGAATTGATCGGTTTTAACAAAATTGAAAGTCTTGAGATTCACCGACCCCGCTGCTTAATTTAAGAAAAGCAGTATTGAACTTGTTTCACAAAAATTCATATATATTTTGTGTTGTGAGTTGGGGCGATAATTAGCTCGGCACTCAAGCCATGCACTTGCAGTCAAGGTAAATGTCAAGAAAATAACAGAAGCTTCTTTCCTTGCTTAACTCAAGACTGTTCTATAATGAAAACAAGATACCGCATCAAAAGAAAATATTGTTGAGATTTAGGAAATCAGTTCTCAGTTGAAACATAGAAACAAAAAGCGAGAAACAAAGGAGTTAATGAGAATTGTTGCTAAGAGTTCCGAGCTGTGAAGTGGCGGCTGCTATCGATGAGAAGGAAAGTCTCTTCGTGTGATAATATTCTGCCTAAGACAACGGTTTGACAATTCAGGACTAAACCGAGAACTATCGACATAACTTAGTGTGTGAGGTCAAATAGCTAACGCTTTCTTGTTTATTTTTTTTTTTTTTATTAAACTTAAGTTGTCTACATCAATCTCGAAACAATATTTGCACCTGCATCTGAAGTATTGTATTAAAACCTCGAACGTAAAAAAGTTGGTCTACTTTAGCTCGAGTAGCGTTGACAACTGAGTACGTGAGGAAATCAGGAAACGAGCTAAATAGTTTGAAAGAGATTCGTACTCCTTTTGAAGGAATTGTTTAATAATTATGCAGGAAAGTTTTATTAATTTTGTATAGTTTAGAAAAAAACTTGAAAGTTTGTGGTTAATCTCATAGTTAAGGTCTTGTAAATTTCGATAGTTTCAAATTTGAGCTAAATAACGGGATGAAACTAGAATTTGTTCTTTTTTTTGTTTAGTATAAGCATTTTCCTCACAGCAATATGTGTTTCAAAGCTTGTCCAGTGAGTTTTTCCTTGTTTAGAAAAGGCTAGAAAGCGCTTGATTTGTAAAAATCACTTTTTGTGTTCCTATATCCAAACTTACATCCCTCTAAATCCCAACTTTCTGAAGTCAGTGTGTTATGAAAACGTTTTGAAGTTTGTGTGAAAGTGAATGAAGTTCCAAAATCTGGTAAAAATCTCCCTAGTTTTGATGTGAGAGTATTGACATGATTTGACCTATTTTAGGTTTTCAAAGCAGTTTTGCTATTTACATCAGTTTTATTTCATTACAAGAATATAAGAATCGACACAGATACTTTTATTTTTAGCTATACTAAACTATTTCCCTACAAGTTTCTATAATACTTCAATAGACATAATTTTCTGCATTCATATTAAGATACTACTTTCATCTTTAAGTGTTATCAAAACTCTCCTTGCCGTCTCTGCAATAAATCTTTTTCCAATGGAGTGTCATTTGTGCGTTGTCATATAAACATGCTCGGAGCATACAGAAAGAAACTGTAATTTGTGCATTCAAATCTAGTCTGTGCTTACTTTTTTTCTGTTATGTTTTTTAGTCAATAAAAGCTTTCTCCCAAGCCTTTTAGTTCTGCATACAACTTAACCACTTAGCAAGAATACCATTCTCGATTCTTGCTAGTGTTTGATCGAGTCGGTGAAGGAGTACGAGTGACTGAGTTCCCTGTAGATTCTCTCTCACCACCTTCTCTTTTGCCTTGTCCGTTTGTTATTGGTGGCGAAAGAGGTCTAAGGCTTCCTGATTCGTGGAGCTTCATGTGTTTCCGTAGAGAACTGGGGTGCGTATAGCTTTTATTGCAGCCATCCATTCTACAGATATACGGTTTATCTGAAGTATGGACGTGTGAATGTTTTTTCCTGTCACTGGAGTTTGCAAATCTTCGATCACAACCTGGAAATTCACACATGAAAGGTTTCTCGCCCGTGTGGGTTCGCTTGTGAATTTTTAAGTTCTCCGACCGTGCAAAGAGCTTTCCACAACCATGAAATGGGCAGGGGAATGGTTTCTCCCCGGTATGAACTCGTATGTGATTCACCAGTTTATACTTTGCCTTGAATGGCTGCCCGTTGCGAGTGCATTCCTGCCAGTAGCACACATGGAGGTTTGAATCATTGGAGCTGACGTGTTCGTCTGAAATGTGAGTCACTAAGTCAGACATCATAGTATACTGGTTTCCACAAGGTTTTCGTTTGCCTTGAACCGGGTTCTGGTCGATCCAGAGACACGTTAAGATTTGGTTCGTCGGTTGTTTGATGGGTAGTGGTAAATAAACTCCCGTTGGAGCCGCACCAGGGTACGCACCATGTTCGATGAACGAGCCCAGGCTTTGTGGGAAGCGCTCGTTTAGATAGAAATCTGCTGCGGCTCTGCGTCCATATCCCAGTGGTCCGTTGAGTGGCATTGTGTGGCCGTGGTGAGGTGATCCAGGCTCATGGCTGGGAGGCAGTGAGCTGAAGTGAATGTGCGGGCCTCCAGGAACATCACCAAGTCCCTTGTGTGTGACGGTATGGTGGTAGTTGATGTTATTACTATGTAGCGCTGGAGCCGGCGGAGGTGAAGCGAACACGTTGTGTCTGTGCGTATGGGTATAATTAGGTGCGTTGGAAGTGATCGATTCACCACCGTGAAGGGCCATAGAAATCGAGTGAGACGTGGCAATGTTGGAAGAGGGTAAGTGCGGGTGAGAGTCCTGAGGGTGTACAAAATCATGAGGGTTATAGCCAGGTGAAGGCATATGGCTTCGCCGATACGCAGGAAACGAGTGGTAAATACTCTGCTGTGCGGACATGCCGGGAGGTTTCTGATCGTACTGTAGACCTTCAGGAGTAACCCTTGCTGAAATCCGCAACGAGGAGAGATGGCCGCCAGAGTCTAGTAAATGGTTCATCCCGGGAACCGAGTCTTCCTTTCCGCCCTCGATGTGAAATCCAGCCCCTGGAGTCGATCGTCGTATAGAGATGTCTTCGTTTGCTGACTGTGTTCTGGTCGTGTCGTAAGGCAAAATACAGCGCTTGTCGTATGGCCCATCCATATTAAAGTTTCCCGGGGCATTGAATATGGATAAGCTAGCCGGTGTCCAGTGTAAATAGTCAGTTGCAAAACTATTATTAAGAATATCCTACGCGAACTGTTTGAGTGTGCCAGCATATGTCACACCGTTAAGCCGCAGCGGGACTCCAAGCTTGTCAATTGTCTTGAGGACTCAGCGACCGCCCTGAGCATGCGCAGTCTTGTGATCCTGTAGGATTTCATGATTGGGTATCACCTGCTGCGATATGGTTATATCACTAATTGTTTGATAGCTTGGAAAAACACGCTATATTTGGCATGGGATGTTATTAACTTAAAAGCTCCTACAAACATTCCATTTGATTTTTCGGGACGAGATCGTGTACGAGATTATCCTTTCTAAAGCGGATATATCGAAGTGATATTCTTGAGAAAAGACAGCTTGTGTTATGCGATAGCGGTCTTGAAAGACAGTTTGGCAATTTGCGATGAGTGGTTGGATTCTCGCAGGTGATAGAAAGTTGATAGACACATGGGTGGGACAGATTTGAATAGCACAGCACGACACCATAAACACCTCGGAGCAATAGCTTTGAAGCGTTACCTTGCCAGCTCTCTAGCTCGAACATTCAAACCAAAACAGAGTTAATTTCTCACTAATTCTTATTAGCAACGTTGTATCTTCTAAAAAGCGTTAAAAGGCTTGGACTCCACTTGCTAATAGCCTCGCGCTCACTGTCCGCTGTCAAGATAAAATTATTAACACCACATGTGACAGAACTGTATTGACCAAATCGACGGGATACTGTAAGGTTTTGCTTTGCCGAGAAGAATGACTCCCGCAGTTTGGTCTTTCAAAGAAGCGAGAATCTCTCTGGTCAGCCTGCAGGAGCTTACACTTATCAATACTGCTAACTGTAGACTTACCGAGAGGAAATACTTTCTTAAACTCTGAAAACTATTCCGGCTGACCCGTGCGTCGGATATTATCTCTGACAAGGACACGAAGTCTAATTAGCAGATAAATATCCTAAGTGTCGGCAAAGATACGACATTCTAAATCTTTCCTTTTTTTACTGCAGAAGTTAGAATCGCTAATACGCTGTGAGTTTTCTATCTCTACCCAGCGGAACCCGAAAGCTTTTATTGTTCAAAATATGACATCACGACTGTGATGCAGCTTTCTCGCCCGTTATTTCCACATGTTTATCTTTCCGCGCACGCGATGTCACTAAAGGAGGATGTTCAACTGGACTTGCAAAATATGAGTAACTGGACAGGCTTGACGCATTTAATTGAATTCATTCACAGCCTCTGTCCCATTAATTTCCGTGTTTTGTTCATTATTATGCTGAGTACAGAAGCGCAATATTAGTTTTTAGAGAAAAAGACGATTTTCGACTGTATCCCGCATGGTGTATAATTATTTTCGATTGTTATTGAATTTTAAGTGGCAATTGACAACTTTGTATTGTGAGCACTGCAAGTATGTTCAACGGCTTGAGTCAGAAGTGAAATGTATATTAAGTGAGACGAAATAGGCTTTCAAGTGAGCAAAGCGATCGCGATGTTTAGGAAATGGCGTTAAAAAAGCTCTTGAGTTTAGACAAGAATTTTCGACAAAAATTAGGAAAACCCCTCGCAGTGAGCCGTCACACTTCGCACCGGATGAAATTGAGAATACCACAGGATTCTCCAGACAAATAAAAAGAAAACGAAATCACCAATTCTCGTAGAAAAAAATAACTGTTAATAACAACATTCGTTATTGAATCGACAGAGTGTTTACAAAACTTAACAAAACCTCACTTAGAGCGAGCAGCGAAACGTTCTTTTTTCACGTTAATTAATCTTCGCAAAGTGCAGACAAAGTAAACATTTGTCCAAACCAAAACGCTGAGTGAAAAATGCTCTCTCTTTTTGACTTCCTGAATTCGTCATTAGACTGTTTCAGTGAGGACGTGATGAGTAAACCTGTAGCCTATTCACCTGTTATTTAACAAAAAAACACCAGGATTTATTATAGGGTTTTGAACCAGATGGCTAGTCGTTTTTTTTAAACGACTGCAAAGCGATAAATAGAAAACTAATTCAAATTCCAAGATAAAAGTGGAACTTGGATTTCAACTTGGTAATAAATGAATTTATTTTTATAGAGTAATTTCTGTTAGTTAGAGGCACTGAAATAAAATAGATGAGGTTTGCTCGGGGAAGAAGAGTTAGGAGATCGGAACTGTTGTTTTCCGTGTGTTAAATTCTCAAGAGCTAACACAGTTGGGTATTTCGACCCGAGAGTGAGAACTCAATGGCCGCCTTGCCTAATCGTCGCCTTGGGAAGGCAAAACTTTTAGCCCTGTTGTTTCAAAATTGACAAATTGTGGAGCTTAACTTGACCCCCTAGAAAGGAGGTATGGCTCTTGATAATACACAATGCAGAGTTCTCAACATTTCGTAGTCATAAATAGGGCAGAAGTTAGAAAAGGGTAATAAATATGATGCATGCGGACTTGATAGAGTTTATACAATAACGCGTGTTTCCAATAAATAAAGCAATTCAGAAACACATTTCTTCGCGGGAGACAAACAGTAAAAAATATTCATGTTTGTTCTCATTTTGTCGTTTGTGTATTCTAAACCTTTTAAGGCTCGCATTAACAATTCTGCTCCTGTTCTTGTACAAACTTTAGTATTTTATCAGACATTTTACGCAAACTTAGTAACCTGTGTCGTGTCGGTTAATGGCTCACTTAAATTGTTGCTGTTTCCGTTAGTCGAGAAGTTACAACATTTCAGTTGTTTAATGACAGTGATATTTAACTCCAATTTCATTTCGCGAAAGTCCTATTAGTCATGCTCGAGTAGAATATAACCTTTATGAATTCCAATTTGAGCTACTGCAGCTATCAGAACCAAACGATTCATTTAAATTTATTTATTAAAATGAGCTAGAAATCGAGGACTGTCCACAAGGTCATTTCCTCAAAAGCAATTAAAACTGCTTGTTTACACTCAATTGGAGCGGCTTTTTGCTTTTTTCGACTAAAATCTTATAGCATCCCAAATTAATTTCCCTGTCGGCCCGTTCCCGCATTTCAAAGCTCTTTCAGATCCATTAAATACTTACGATTTTGCCATTGCGTATTGTTGAAATTACCGCGCCAAAAATACAAAGAAGTCCAGGAATTAATCAGAACATTTGATATGAGCACAACATTAATAAATATGCCTCATTTTTCAATATTAAACTTTATATTACCGACAAAATTGAAAGAAGAATAGTGATGGCCGATTGAATAGAATTATATATGCTTGGAGTTCCGTGACTAGGGATTTTCCGATAAAATTATGAAGTTGCAAACAGCTGTGAGGGATACTGAAGGCGCCTGTAGATTTCTCTTCAGATAATTATGAAGTTGAGAGCAGTTTTTTGTGGATCTCTGGAGAATCTTCTGTTTTATTTATTTCTTCACCATTGTTGCAAAATCATCATTTACTAACAAGAAAAAAAGAGATTAAACTGTTTATCTGTATATATAGTAGATACTGAATCAGAAATGGCCAGGTTTCTTGTCTGGAATTTTGCTTTCTTTTTTTTACTGAGGATTGTTTCTGGAGGTAAAAATAGGTTTAACCCAAGATTGGAAGAGTCTGAAAGCATTTATAAACTAATCAGTTTCCTCTAATAAATAGAAAAGGTCTTCTTTCATATTTCAATTTCAGAACAAAGACAAAATTTGTTATTGATTGTGCCATGGCCCGAGTCTTTTTACAGTATGTTTGTTTCAATTGAAAAAGCAAGCAGTCTTACCACAGGAACTGCTCGTCTACTAAATTCGAGGTTTGTCTGTGACACTTCATCGCAAGTTGTTTCTTCGTTACATTTGTATAGCAGTGATTACCAAATTGTAGTACTAATAAGCTCTGATCACGAACAGAAAGTTAACTGACATTACTCAACTTGTACATCTTGTATTAGTACGTCAGAAAAAGGACTTCAACTGAACAATATTAGGCTTTACGTCCAAACGTGCGGTCGGTAGCTAGAAAAATACATCTCATAAGAACGACCAAAACAATCATTAGCGTTTATAATTTTTTTCTTGTTAGATATTTCTCTCAAAACTTGGCATAATTTAATAACGTATTGTCTGTGTTCATGTAATGCATTGTCAAAACGATGATTTTGTATCTTCAAAAAACTCTAAGACATATAGAAGCACTTACTTAAGCTGGCGATGAATTAATGGGAAACGTATAAACCTAACGTCCGATCCCGATTTCAGTTGGCTACACACAAATTTGAAACGAGAGATGAGTAATATTAGTAATACATAATATTCTGAGTACACGCACGTAGAATATGATCGGAACTCTGCGACAAGAATGAAGTTCTTTACAATGTTTTCAGTTATTTCGATTTGAAGCTTTATAAGTTGTTGCTTAAAGGAAAATAAGTAAATTGGTATCCAGAGAGAATGTGGTGATGATTCAGGACATGACAGGCGATGAAAAGAGCCAAGTTATTCTCGCAGTAGGCAAGTGTCAGAAAAACCACACGAATCGTATTCATTCATTATACGCAGTCCGCTTCTATGGCTCGACCTAGCAACAAACCTAGATGGGTCTTACTGGGAAAAATAAAGAATTTTCACCCTTTTAACAATCTTAAAACGCCAATTGTTCGAGCTTCGTCTTAGATATTATCAAGAACAGAATGGAACAATGAAAAAAGAAACTTATTTTTGTAAAATGCCCGAAGGTGTGGCTGTTCTATGAAAATAACGGTTACCAGGAGAGATATTGAATAGTTAATGAGCTATGGACTAGCTCAGTTGCTTTCTTGGCGCTACAAATTGGAAATCTGCAAAGACAATTTGCCTTTTAAGTAACAAAAGGGAGACGAACAGATAAATCAGAACGTTTTTACAAAATATAGGTTAGAAAATGAGCGAAAGAGAAAGAGGGAAAGAGAAAAAAATAGATACCTGAAGAATTTGAAAAGCAAAGGCATCATTTGTGTTTCATAGTTTTATGTATGCACTGCAACCAGCATCATTTTCTGATTCTTCATTTTGTCATTTCCGTCATGAGAACGTTTTAATTAAAACTGTTTTTTCCTCCAAGCTCTATGCGGTGTTGCTTTCAGTTTCTGCGAGCGTCCCGCTGTTGTACAATGAATACAACGAACTCTTTTCAACACAGCTTTCGAACTCAGTTAAATAATATTTAATAAAGCAATCTAACTACTTTACCTCAAAATCTCGCTTAACATCAACCATACAGCAATAGAATTTTTCTTTTTTACAAATGCGAAGCTCGTTAGTGGTGGTTTTGGATTTCAAATACTAGTTTTGGCAGCTCCTTCATGGGGAGATTTTTATAGTCGGCTTGTTGGTGGTGAGGCCGGCAAGTCTCGTCGCCCCATGAAATTCGACTTGAAACAGAAAGCTGCCAAGCACACGACCAATAGACTTCAGCTACACACTGTTGCGTTGTTAAGATCTTGACAGGCCGCAAACGTCACACCATAACCTTTAAAAGCGGTCTTTTCCTTGCTACTTTTTTCACTGTTTGGCTTCACTGCCAAAGCTGCATGCCTGTCTCTCGGTAATAATTGCCTACAAAGCCTCCTGCTCGAAAACTGTACCTTTGCGAGTGCGTTACAAGTACGGAAATAGGCAGCATTCTAAAAGCCATGCTTCCAAACTTTTTATTACTTTCAGGCGTTTTGGATTTTAGTTTAAAAAGAGGTGTGGTTATCGAAGGAAACTCTGAATCTCAGACATTGGGAACTCAGTCACTTTAGCGGCAGTCTTCTATCTTTGCTTTTGTCAGACTCTGTAAAGAAGACTGTACGGATGTGGATTCACTTAATCAGTAGCTTTGTCGATCTGGTAAGTTAAATTATAAAACTTGTTTTATGCAGTATCATCCATTCTGATATAAATTTTTTTAAAATAATATATAGTGTTTCATCAGTGATGATCTTCAGATTTCAGTTGCTTAGTTTCTTTCTGCACTTCCACTTCAAAATTACACCGTTTGGCTACAAGATTTTTATCGGATACATCTTTGTTTTCATTTGCCAGACTTTGACTTTGTCACTGGAGATGTCAGTGAAATAAAAACTGAGACTTCGTTTAATAAACTTTAGTTTTAAGCACAAATAAGTGATTTACAGTGTCATGTAATTTGTAAATTCTTTCTTTTCTTTCGTTACGACTCATGGTCGTACACCATACGTATACTTTTTAAAATGTCTACTTGACCGGTTGGCTTATTTTTCATCTTCAAATTAGGAACCAATAATCGTTCTAGTCAGATGTCAAGTGATAAAAGCATTGAGTGATTCCCCTTTGTAATACCACCAATTTTACCTTTTACCATAAAGTTATGCATTTTAAATTTTGTCGACGAAGAAATTTCAGAGATTCCTTTTTCAGTGAGCATCAAACAGTATAGTGTTTTCTTTCGTAAAATAACAAAGGTAAAGAGAAAATACTTTTTTCCTAAAAGCTAAGACACTTATATTTTCATTAGGTTTTACCGTGTTTATCAACTTTTTTAGTCACTGAGCAGAAACAATACTAAAACGTTGAAATATATTATTAAATTTTACAGGCCAGCCGAAGCTCCGATGTTTTGAAGTGGTGTTCGTGCAGAAATGCCCAGTATCTGTCTTTAAACGATTGGCATTGCAACAAGATTTTTCTAATTTTATCTATTTATTTATTTATTTATTTATTTTGTTGAAAGCTAGTACCATCTAGAATTGAAAATCGTTTACTATGCGAACTAAAAATTATAAAATGAAACTGATTTGCATGGTGCAGAAATAAAACGGACCAAGAATGGTTCTTTGGATCCGCGGCGAGATAAAACAAAGTCTTTGAATTGTCGTTTTGTTTGAAAAGACTATGAGTGAAAGTCTGGAATTCAAATGGACTGAACCATCATCATACCAGCTTAACTGCGTGTGAATATAGACATCAGTACTAGATTCGGATGACATGATTTCCAAAGTTACTTCAGGTGAGATCTCCTCGTGCATGAAATGAAATGAAAGGAAAATACTTAAAATGGTCATGATATGCTTTAAAGATCAGTTGCAACATTTACCATAACTTTAGATTTGTTATGTGAATACGTCAAGGAATTAAAACTTCAAAACAAGATAATTTTACTGAATAAGAAAAGAATTAGTTAATTAAGTGAGAGGATCTATTTTACAAAGCTTCCTTTCTCTTAATGTTCACGTTTCTCGGCCTGGTGATAGACTTCGTCTCTAAATCATATTATTTTTTCGAGCCCTTACTTTATAATCAACGAGTTATGTGTACCTTATCTGAGTTATTGTACACATTTCAACATGGAATTGACAGTTGCCAAATATTGGCTTTGTTTGCCATTGTCAAGCGAGCTTGTTTGTTAATGTTAGCTTCTGCGGTCAGGTTGATGTGAAATTGTTTCCATGTTTTCACAACCTCCATGCTTAGTCTTCCTCTGAATTTCAAGCAAGGGCATTGCTTTAAATGGATAATTTACAAACACAAAAATAACTAAATAAATATTTCAAACAGAAATATTTGCCATCGGCTCCCATGCACTAGTGGTACGCCATTTGATTTATGTTTCATCTTGGCTGTGTAATCGCACAGGGTATGTTGTCGTGTTTTACTGGTTTTTTTAAAAACATATGTTATATTCCAATCCGTTTTAAAGTTTTAAAGCTCTTTGTCAAAAGTTTACTATATAAATTTAATGAGTTGGGTGACTAACTACAGTTTGTATGAAAAAAGCGAGCTTTTGTTTGCTTCACTGAGGTAATACGTAGTTCTATAAACATAATTGTTCACTGAAAATCTTTCAAATCGCACATTGACTCAAAATCTGCTCAAAATGAGATAAAAGACAAAAACTAGAGAATAATTAACACTGTTACGCCAAGCTCTCTTGTCATAAATCATTTCAGTTCCGTAGTTCCAAATTTGGAATCTACTTATAGAATCGAAAACGAAGCAATAAACTTGGGTTCAACGCAAAATATCAATCCTATAAATAATATATGTGGAAAGTAAAAACCGTTAACCTGTTAAAATGTAAGGCTGTTAAGACGTGTTTGAATAACTGCTAAGTGAAGCCACCGTATCTGCAAAACACTGTTGAATATACTCGGGTGAAATAAAATAAATCACAGTGATCTGTAACAAATAGTTATTCTAGTTATGTTTGAAAAAAAAATCCCATCCTCTTTTTCCCAGTCACACGCTTTATAAGAACTACGAGGCTCAAATCGCCCAAAATTTAAGAACAATTTAAGAACAATCTGAGGCAGGAGAAGACTCGGAACCCCCATTAGTTCGTTACTTAACCTGAATCAGTAATACAATCCCAAAGTTTTAATGATAAACTCGCAACATATATTTTCATACATAAATGTTTGACCATGTAAAACTAATTGCTAAAAAAATAAGCAATTCCGTATCTTGAAATTCGTTTAATTAAATGTACAGTGTTGAATCTGTCTTTCCACGTCCACACAGAATGGAACTGGCAACCTAACACTCGAGTTGAAGAGGCATTGCATCTTCGGTACAGCACTGTAGAAAATAAAAACAAGAACAACCTGAGAACAATTTGAGGCTGAAAAGCCCACAAAATTAAGAAAAATGAACCTCGGCCAAAAGAACTGTTTTTTTTAAAAACAAAACTTATGTGTGTTAAAGCATCTGCATGGATCAAGCAAAACAAAACGAGAATAGCCAGTATTGTGCTAAACAAGGGAGATTGTGTGTTGATAGCATCGCCAGGATTTGAAGAAGAGCATTTTATCCATTGAGCTAAAGATTTAGAAAAAGACTGGGGTTAAAATTTAAGCTGGTGAATTTAGGACAGCAAATATGGAGGTTCATAAGGTTGCAATGCATGATATTAAACAAAAAATAAGACTACAGAACGGAAACAGAAAAACGGGTAAGTTTTCTAGATCATTTGTTCAAGAAAACACGATAAAATAGCTAGTACAGTTTTACAAAATCTATTTAATTTTGATTTTTCTTTGAACAAAGTATCTTCGAAGCTAATATAAATGCTTCAATATCTTGAATGCTTTCTCAAATCTGTTTGAATTTGTCATGAATTTCTTCAAAGGCAGCTTGCAATGGTCAGAAACTAATTTGATATGAAAACAATTTGATATATACACATTTTCATCTTAATTTATGCTTTGATGAAAACAATAGCTGTTTTTATAACGATAGAAGCTTAGAATTACGACCATAACAATTCAAAGTATAGTTTTTAATTCCCGAGTAGATCTGAACCCAAACCATTTTGCGATAGCTTCAGTTCAGCTAGTTTCAACATCACAAACTGAAAATCGGCTTATAATCTCTCTAGTCCTTCGCTAATCGACCACAAAATACTTTAAATGCTATAGCAACTTTGTTTTTCATGATATTTTAAGATATAGATCTGCTCTCAGAATCAATCTTTGTGCGATTGTTAAAAAGTTTAATTATTCAAGCAAAATTAATAACCTTTTGTTTCGAGTTAAAGTTTGCCTTTGTGACACTTGTCTGTCACGAGATTATTATAACATCGCTTCCCTTTCAAGTCTCTGTTTACCAAAAATCTTTTAAAAAAACAGAAAACATTCTTTTATTTAGGTAGGTAAAGGATCACACAAATATGGTCATCGTACAATCTATTTGATTTTAACTAAAGAACTAGGAAATGCTTATGATTCAACGGAAGTGAGAACTGTAATAACTTCCTTTTGCAAGGAAATAATCTTACATCTAGATTCTTCTCCAAAAACATGTGTCTCTAATTAACTCTTCGGAAGTTTATATCTGCTGAAAGATAATATTAAAGCAACTTTTCCACACTTGACGTAACTCAAATAATGGTAAATTCAAGTTGGTTTGCAATCGCTGAAAAGAGGAGGGCCCAGTTGTTAAGAATCGATTTTGTTTTATTGGTGCTAAGCTTCGATAATGTCATTTCGAAACCTGGTTCATGCGTAGTTATAATTACTCCAGCTATTGTCTCGTTTCAGTGGTTTCATGATCAATGTTTATAAATGTTTTCCAACAGCTGTCGCACCGTATGGCTCGCTTCCTTGGTCATATCCACTCCAATGTTCATTTTTTCTGCCTTCGGGGTGTAATTTTATATGGTCGCCTGGTTTTTTTTTCACTCCTTCATGTGTTCATGTTGCCCCACCGGTGCTAAACCGGTTTTAAAATCGAGCAACGATCTGTCGCCAGATTTTTGCTCTACTGTTTTCAAGTGTTTATTCCACAATGAAAAAGATAATGATTTAATAAATAGAACGGAATGGAGAACTTGCCTAGTTGCTTTTGAGAAATTTCATTTGAACAGTGCTACAGGTTGAATCGATGATTGGCGAAAATTGTCATCGCGCAAACAAAGAGCTCGGTATTCGAAATCAAGCGCTTTGGGATCATTTTAACACTCTTGCATTGTTTCACTTTAGCAAAATATAATTTTAGTTGTTCTATTTAATTTAGCGTTGCGACATCGTTATTGTGTATGTATTTTAAATCCTAAACCCGTGAGTTGATATGTCATTTAAGCAGCTGATGTCGATATTGATCTAGACATTTGTATGAAAGTTTTTGTTAATTTATCAATATAGGGGTTAATAATTTGCCGAAAACTCATCCAAAGTCTATGGTTGTTTTAAGACTTACTGAACAGCGATGAAGTACTTTCTGCAATAATAAGAACTGTTTTGAAAGACAATTAAGTTAGAGCGAAGGAGACAAAATTGAATGTTTGAATATTTTGCAAAAACAGCTAAGCTTATCTATGAGAAAATCAGTAAAACTCCTACGACTCTAACGTTGGCTGTTTAACAAGAAAAATTTGTAAATAGCTGAGATCCGTCGCTTGAGTTAAGCAAACTGTGTCAAATATTCAAATTCGCTCATTCAGTTAGAGTTAAACCTATGAAAAAAAATTTAGCCTTTATTTAAACATTAGTCTCTTCTTTCATTTTGCATGAAACTTCTAAATTTACACCCTCATTGTGAAAAATCAGAAATACTTAATCAGAGGTTAAACAGCTTTTCTAGGAAAAGCGAAACCTATTTTTGTAAACACTGGTTTTTATAAACGTTCTTCGTCTACAAGATTGTTTTTCTTATGAAGCACGATAAAAAAAACAACGACCAAACGCTGGTAACCGAGGAAATTTTTTCTATTTTTGAAAAAAAAATGTGTTGATCGTGATAAAAAGAACTTTGACTCTTGACTGCATGTTTCGTAAAGTTTTTTTTTTGCTACATTTGTGAGTTATCTACCGCAATCGTCCGTTACTTTCTCAATAAGGCCATATCAGTTTTCCAATCTGCAATTTGATTTAGGAAGCTCTTGACTAGTTGCTGTTGTTTTCGACTACGTTTGAAACTTTGATGTCACCTTTTACTGGTGTTCGAAGCCATATGATCTGCCATGATTTTGTTAGTTCTTATAACGAGAAGCCTCAAACAAAACTGATCATATATTTATAGTGTAGAGTTTCGTTTTCAAATAGAAAAGATGTTACCAAAACTTATTTAAACTTTATAAAAAAAGGAACCTCGCAGTTAAACAAAGACCGCTTTGTTAAAGTTGTCAGTGATGTGCTATAAAGATGGTTGACACACGCGTTTAACGTTTGCAGATGAAACAAACGAGGATCTCATATTAATGGTTCATTAATCAAGAATAGGTTTACAGTTAAGGGAAGTAGTAAAATTCAACATAAAAAACAGAAAGGGGATATCTGAAGTTAATGGGAACAAGTTTTCACCAATAGTTTCTTCTTTGATTCTTAGTATTATTTTAATTAGATCTTTATAAAAACTCTAATAATGACTTTTGTTTGATGAGGCTTTTAACCACGGTCAATACTGTTTTCTTGTAGAGATGAGCAGAAAACAATGGGAACAACAATTAAATGAGCAACTGTGTGCAGCTTGTTGAATGTTGCAGTCCCATATAAACTCTTTAAGAGATTCACTGCCGATCAGTGTGCCATAAACTTTCCATAACATTTCTGATATGTTTACATTTGTAGCCTGTTTGTTGATTGATGAAAGTTTTGAAAGTCTTTGTCTATTCTTTACCATCTGTGCATTCAGTTAGTTTTAGTTTCTCTTAAGAAAGTTGTCTGGCACTTAAAGATCTATCAATGCGCTAATATCGCTATTTCTAGTCTTAAACTCAAAGCCTAACAAGACATTAACTTAAAGGTTGTTTTTAATTCCGTTTTTGCAGCCTTTCACCCAACCGCCCACCGAGGACATTTTATTCTATACATATTCTAAACCTCAATTTGTCGGCCGACTGGCCTTAAATTTACTTTTAATTACAGCAAAACCAAAGTAGTAGGAGACTTTATCACTGGCGCACCACGGTGTGCAACAAGAACAGGCCAATAGGATTCCTAGCGCAAAAAACAGCTGCACATCACTTGCAGTTGTCCATTAGATCAGAAAGAGCCTCAATACAACAGGAAGCCTTTAAAATTCACGGTCGTAGCGGGCTATGGCGCCCCCGAGACTAACGCCAACTTATCTGCTCAGTGGCAACGCTTTATTCGTCAAATAAACTAAGCATAAACATATGTTTTACAGTCCATACACAGCTAGACTTAATTTTTGACTCTCCTTTTCCCCGTAATTAGGAACTTTGTTTTGTGTACGGTCGTTCGTAAACAAGTAGAACGGAGCAAATAGGCGACGAGCTTAAGCGTTACACGGTGCTTTCTTATTATGTGAGTCGCCAAATTTACTTGCAGTTATAGTTCTTTTCATTGTCGTGTTAACAGTTGTTGGTTTTTTAATGTTTGATAGACGCTCGCATTTCAAACTAGGAGTATAAACTCTATGAAATTTCTATAAGGATTATGTCTCACTAAAGTTTTTATAATATGTCGATCCGGTGAAAAGTGAAGCGGTCGGACGAAAACTGACATTGCGATAATTTGTAAAGCTTGCATTTTTGTTCAGTCGTTGTAACTTTTTGTGGTATATATTAATTTGTGGATTTGGGAATAAGATATATAACTTGTGAAGATTAAATCTACTGTTTTGTGTCTGTTAAAGTTATTAAGAACTATTTACTATACCAGCAGCTTAGCTAAATCCCCAGTGCACCGTACAGGTAATGGTAATCGCCCAGGTTTTCCCCTTTTATCGGTTTAAACCAAATCATAGACTAGAAAGTAAAAATAGGTGTTTTGAAAATATGGAAGTAAACATCAAAATCGCTCTCTCGGATCAGGTGCAGCTCATTATATTGTACTTTAAGGACCAACACTTGAAAACAGATATAGAAGTAAGATGACTAAGACAAAATATTCAGAGGTTGCAAGTCTATTAATGAAAAATATTTTTGCGCAAAAATGGTTTTTATTGAAATATTTATGTTTGATCTCTGAATTGAACTTCCAAGAAGCAAATGTACCCAGCGCGCAAGGAAAATTTACCAGTAATCTTGTAATGGAAATATATGGTCTGGTTAGTCTGTGAACAGGCCGAGAAAATGGCCTGGGAAGTTGAGTGGTGCAGTACACATGTTTATAGATTTGCCAAACCAAACTGTGATATCCTCGTATGCTCTCTACGTTGTGTTTACTATAAATGTTTAGTTACTGCTTTAGAGATTGTCCAATTTTACCCAACTGACATTTCAAACAACTGATGCAACACTTTACAATGAAGAAATAATTCCATTCAGTTCTATCACAAAAATAGAAGTTAAAAATTCGGGCAATTTTTCAAACTAAACTATCTTGTAAAAAATAAATTCTTATATAAAAAAAAGTTAGTTTTCTGCTGCAGTTCCAAATCTAAGGGAAGCAGATACAGTTGTGTAGAGAACAGGATTAGAAAGCTGATAAAAACTCAAACAGGACGAAAACAGCAAAGACTCCGACTGACACAAAGATAGAGACAAAACGGAAATAGTTAGATGGATTTTCGAGTTGTTTTCTTCCAAACTTGGGCATATATATTTTTACGTTTTAGTCTGAATTTGAGTGTAGCTTTTGGGCAAAACTGTGGGGTTGTGCTGTACGGCCTGGCCTGAAAATGGGTAGATAGTTTAGCGTCGGGACTGAAATTAGGTACGGAAATTCGTACACAAGCTTCTTTTGAATTACATAAAGAACTAGATATCAGTTTTGACCCATGCTAATTCTTAATTTTTTGGACTTTTCAGCTTCAAATTGTTCTTTACTTGCTCTTGTTTTAAATCCACAATGGCCGTATTTACCTAGAAAGACGAATTATCCGTCTTTCTAGGTAAATACGGCCAGTGTTGTACCGAAGATGCCTCTTCAACCCAAATGTCAGGTTGCCAATTCCAATCTGTGTGGACGTTGGAAATACGCGGTTATTGATCGGCGGACATGTTTCATGCTTTCAATTAATTCAACAAACGCAAGTTGTGGAGTTGCTTATATTTTAGCATTTAGTTTTACATGGTTAAATATTTATCTATGAAAATAAATGTTGCGAAAACATAAAAAAAAATTGGCGTCTTATTACTGATTTGGGTTGACTAATGAATTCTATTGTTTCGTCTTCAAACATAGTCAGTGACTTCAAGGTTTTCAAAGCCTAGGGTTCTTCACGAGTTGTTGATAAATTTCGGCGATTTTCGCCTCATTGTTTTTATAAAGTTGCTCTTATAAGAAAAAAAAGGCGTGTAATTTGGTCTCAAAACGGAAAAGGGTTTCACAGTGCAAACGACACACGCCCACTGAATAAAACGATCAAGGATTACATCCCCCGGGGTTATAGGTGTTAACAGAGACAAAGCTAGGAATAGAGACCTCGAGAAAAAGTAGAGACAAAGATCGAGATAAAAGCGAAGACAGAGGAAGAGAAGAGGACTCAGAGAAATATAAAACAGAAAGAAACACCGACAATATGACAACAAAGAAAGACGCCGAGACAAAGACAAAAGAACCGGAGGTTGTTAAGTTTCGAGTTTGTTTTTGACAAATGCTAAAACCTTTTATTTTCCTTGCAGGGTTCCAAGCTCGTATTCGTGAAAGAATGCTTGTGGTTCAAAAGAACAGTCCAGTTGCAATAGACTATGTGGTTTAAACGAATCAGACACTGGTGAATGAATGATTATGGTCGAGACAGGCAGAGAACAAACCAGCTACACATAGCTTTATATGAATCAGACAATAGTGACTGAATGATTATGGTTCAGACAGGCAGAGAACTAACCAGATAAACATAGCTTTATGTGAATCAGACAATAGTGATTGAATGATTATGGTTCAGACAGGCAGA
>JANSTQ010098872.1:0-14307 GCA_026167885.1 Bergia puertoricense
CCCCCCCTTTGTTATGTCGTTTTAGGTGCAACACAGCATGCTGCTCCTTGGAAATCTGTTTGTTTTTATTTTGTAATCCATTGTGTCAAAGAAAGGACATTTTCATGTTTTCGTTTCTGTTCTTCACGAATATGTGCATATTTTTGTGAATTTCTGAGTCATTTTCAATGTACTGAAATTTGCTGCTTTAACGTTCGTTTGCTCAATAATATCCGTCCTTCTAACAACTTAACTTTAAAAAACATTTTAAAAACTATTTTTAGAATTAGCTTTCCAGTAATCTGGACACAGCTCGCTCCTTTTTCAGTGACGTTTTACGAAGGACTGGTGTTTATAAAAAGCTCCAATTGTTAGTGCAACTAACTATGATTATGACCATGAAGTATTAACTGAATTTTTAAAAAAAATGATTTGGGGACAACGGAATTCCTTTCTGAAATGTTCTTAACCCAAAAAAAGAAATCGAAAACCTTGTTTTTTATTGCTCTCATAAAACCATCGCAAGTGAAAAGGCGCGGCGGTGTCCCTATAAATACCAAGTAAGGAAGGTTTGGTTTTGCGCCGGCTAAAATTCGAAATTCTAGCCCCGCGTTTTCCAGAAATTATCACTTTCCCAGGATTCATCTTCTGATATGAAACATTAGAATTGAGTTCCTTTACTCTCTAATGTTACAACAAGTTTATACACATTATAACAATTTTCTTGCAGAAATTGTGGCTATATCTTACAATGAAAAGGGCTTTCGGTCCAAGCATAAAAGAACGCTTGCTTAAAAGGTGTGATGCAGATCGCTTTTGAGTGCAAGAATCAAAGCGAAGCCGCGTGAGTTGTTTTACTAGAACTAAATACAATTGGGTTTTCTGATATTTGAATTTATTATTTTGTCATTATCAATCAGTGACCGTTTAACCGCATTACAACAGTAATTATCGTTGCAAATAAACCACAAATATGCTAATTGCCCGTGATACAATGAGAGACATCAGTAGCAAAATATGTGGCGGTACAAAAACCTTAACTTTAACTTGCTGTGATATGATGGACCGATCCGAGCGATCTCACTGATAGGATTTTAAAATGTTCACAGCAAACATATGCAAACCATACCAGTTCTGATTGTTGAACACTTTCTTCAGCGTCATGTTCCAACACAAAACTTTTCGACCACTATGTGTTGGTGGAGTGCGACCTCAGCTGATGCCATTTATACACCGAGAGAGAATTGCAAACATATCCATTTACACTTCAATATTAAACACATTCGAACATAAACATCTTTACCTAAGGGCTCTACTGAAACGTTTTTTAAGTACTATTTCGAGTATTAAAATACTCGAACTCAAACAAAAACAATACTGTTAGATTTAGAAAATATTTTTGATCCATTGCAAAGTGCTGAATGCTGGCCATGATAGCGCCAACTAGAAAGCAATAAAGTCCGTGAGCTGTATGCCCTGTGAATTTCACTTCACTGGCGATGTGATTGTATATGTGACAATTGATTTCTTGCTGCGGCTGTGTCTTTAACTTACAGTAAAAAGGCGTTCGGTCCAAGCACAAAAAAACGCTTATTAATAAAGGTGTGATGTAGTTCGGTTTTGAGGGTAAGACTTAAAGCGAAGCCGCGTGAGCTGTTTTAGACATTTACATATAACATTTTCACTTCAATTTTAAACACAGTCGAACATATTCAAACACTTAAGTTTACCAAAGGACTTTGCTGCAACGTTTAAGACTCCAAACTCGAACAAAACAGAACTCGTAGAGTTAGAAAATACTTTTAATACGTTACGAAGTGTTGGACTTCCGAATGCTAGCCATAACAGCACCAACTAGAAAGCAAAGCTAAAACAAAACATATATATCATCAATAACCATTTACCATAAATTAACATTTTACAGAATAGCCTTGATAGTAGGTTCAGTGCAAGAAAATTTTTTCTCATAAAAGACAGTTTTTCAAGGAATTTGTTAAGGGTGGCGAGATCCCTAAAGGGGGGCGAGCAGGGAGGGCGAGATCACTAGGGATTTTGCCCCGGGGTGCGAGATCACGGGGGAGAGGCGAAATCCCTGAGACACCGGAACACAAAGTAATAAAACGCTTTGAGATGCATGAAACCGTGGCAGAAGTGATCGATCATTGGCTTTTAGTGGATTAAGGTGTTTTCTTTTTAAAAAATTATTTTGATAAGCAACGTAAAATTGTAACTTCTGAAAAATAAAATCCGTTGATTCAGCTGTGAAAAGCTCCTTCTAAAAATAGCAATATAAAACGTTTTGAACAATAGTTAGAGCCTCAATTTATTCTTCGAGTTTCATTTTTTGTCTCAAGACAGAAGCAAAATTGTTGTCCGATTAAAATCTTCCTGTGTCGTTTTCTTGTTTGATACGAGATTGATGAAAATATCTCAAGGCATCATTGCAAGTTCGTAGTCACAAGTTTAGTGGTAGTTGAATCTAAAGGTCTCTATTATTAAGATTTTGGGTCAATAGTTTACATCATGAAATTAAACAGTATGTAATCTAATGGTAAGAGGACCGAGTTGAGTCAAGTTCGGTCTGTAATCATACGAGAGGAATTGGACGACAGCGAAACGGAAATTAATTACAGATAGAATTGAACGACACAAAGTCCTGTTACTAATTTATCTTTATATTATATTTTCCCAGAAGAATTAACAAGCTCGTATAAAATTCACTGTTATTTCAGAGTGGTAATACTAAATAAGGGGGAAAATATACTTAGTTTGTTGTGAGTAGATATATTTTCACACGGTAATTTATTTGTCTTAGTTATGATTGGCTCATGAGCCTAAAAATCTGGTATCCGATTGCAAGTTTGTAATGAGAAAGTAACCAGTCAATGTAACAACTACAGGCTCCGTGAAATCCGACAGTTTACAGACACTAAGTGAATAACAGAAAGGTTAATAGATCGTTTTAAGTGCTCATGTCCTCTAAACGACAAATGCTGTCATTTTGAGAATTTTGATTTTGAAATAAGACAGTATGATCTTTGTAACCAAATATATACAATTTACATTTGTAAGCTTTAGTCTTTGCCAATTAAGAAATTATACCAAGTACTGGTACATTAATGGTCTTAGTTTATGCTTATGCTCATACTTATCTGAAGAGTGAGAGTCTGTGGTGAACAGTTAACCTGTGAACAGGTCTTTTTGAGCAAAAATAGAGCGAAGCAAAAAAGGGATCTGATTCAGGTACATGGCTGTACTTGTCGTGAACAAAATCAAGTTTGTGTCGCTGTCTTCGTTGTTTATACTGACTTATCAATTTTGTCTAGTTTAGAACCGCAGCCAACCAATAAAATTCAAAAATTGTCCCGAGAGAAGCATTCCGAGTTCAAAAAAGAGGTATAATATCTGTACGTTGTGATTCTTGTGCCGGCGCAAACACTTTTGGTGTGATAAAACACTGCCTTAGACTCTATGTTTCGTTATCATTATTCTACCAGTAACTTATTCACAGTTACTATATGTTATAGTACAAAACATGATAATCCTAGCTCGTTTAAAACGATACGATTTGTCGCATCCGATTGACCTACACGTGACAAAATGAATCTAAATGACTTATGAAAACACACACTATAAATTTAATTGTCATAAAATTTGTCGTAGGATTTTGAAACGCACAATCAAAACAAGGAGATTGAGACTAAAACGATATGACAAAATCCCACATTTCCAAGATGGCGGCTTCTAAAAATAAGAATAGAAATCAGTTTTCAGAGCAGAAAATCGAGGCAGTGTACAGTTTATATTCCATGAGGCAAAAAGGAACTTTTATACATTTCTTCACACAAGAAGTACATAAAAAAATGTGCAAAGGCCAAACAATTAAGCGATATGGTTTCAAAACTGGAAAGTGCCAGCAGGTTCAAAATTTTGTTTATAAATTTTCATATTTTTGCACTCATTGGTATTCTACATACTTACAGATAGAGCTTATATTCCTGGGCTTTAGTCTTCTTCTACAAGACGTCAAATGGCATGGTGCCGTGCGAATCGATGCACGATTGTTGAGCACGGGTAGTCGTATACGACAATCATATCATCCTAAATCGGCCTAACGAGGTACATACTCGAAAGTGCTAGTTGTTTAATGTGTTATTGTTCGATAAAATAACTTTTAAATCGGAAACGTAGTAAAAATGCGTAAGCTTTTATATGTTGTCGGTAAATTTAGTAATTATTCTCCGAAATGGTGAAAAGTAGCATAGGATATTTAGAGGCGAATGTACGATTGTGTTAGCGTTTAATTTGTAATGTTAATACAACTTGAATTGAAATAAACTACTTATTGTTGTTGATATACTAATTTTGTTGTCGTTGCTGCTGCAGTTGTTTTGTGCATATATACTGCATATTCAACGTGGAATTGTTTTCCAGAGCAACAAGAGTGAGTTATTAATAGGCCCTGAATTTAAATGCTCTGTCATATATTCCAATCACGAGTATCAAATTATTCATGAATTAGATCACGACGTCGTTTACAGTTCACGCCAATTTAGCTTGACCTTTTACAAATTATGAAAAATAAAAATGAACGATTACGGATCACGGAGAATTAATCCCAGCTTCCTCCGCAGACAACTGCGAATAAGAATGGGGCCTGGAGACGAAAGTGAAAATGGAGAGAGGGGACCTTCCGTATCAAAAGTAAATCTCTTTTGGTTGAACGACGGTAACCCAAAATAAATCTTCAGAGTAAAGAAAATACCCAAAGGAAGCTTGGCAACAGTGATCTCCAACAACTTGCCTAGTTCCTTTTTGGTTTCTTTAAGGCGGTCGCGTCTGAATAGAGACTGGGTACGATATTTTCTTCTACGTTGCCGAGACGCACTCGGTGATGTCACTCGTCATCGAGTGCCAAAAGAGAGGACTGGTAACTAGGCAAACATTAAACATCGTTCTTTCCTACCGCTGATTGCTGAAGTTCAGCTGAATGCTGGAGAGTAGTCAACAATTCCGTGCTATTGATTTTTCTATTAAACACTGGTTCAACCTGGATATCTTAGTCTTGGTCGGGGTCTTGGTAGGAACAATATGAAATAATAGCGTCTGTGTTTGTCTGTTAATGAATCAGCGGTGTGTAATCTTTATAATACTTTTACTTTCGTTTTATGAAGTGATTATTGACCCTAAATTTGTTCGTAAAAACTAAAGTTTTCGTTGGAAATCTTGTTATAAGTTTAACTTTGAACCGAGTGTATTTTGACAACATGATTTATTAAACTAAAGTTACACAATATCAAATCGTTATTCACTTAGGGCCAGGGCGGGTATAAAGGAGATTATTGATAAGAAATATAAATGTTTAACATTTTTAATGTCTAGATGTGCTTCTTGCTTGTTTCTATGATTAGCACCGATAGTCAGAACATAATCTTAATTATAATCATAATATAAGCAACTTTTCGTGCACTTATCTGCATCCTAACATACCAAAGGAACTTGTCATAAGGACTTACAAAAAATACATGCAAACACAGTTGTTTTTGTTTCAGTTGCATAATTTTTACTGTTATTGCTGTAATTCTTTTTCCGGCTAATCATACATATGAGAAAATTGTAGAAGAAAGTTTATATTTTAGTTCGAAACAATATTTACATGTCGGTTCATTTAGTGTCAAGACGGAAGTAGTTTTAGCTGTAAATATTGTGATCTTCCCGAAACCTGTATATACCAGAATCGAACTATTTATCAGGCAAAACAAATAAAATTATTGTCACATAATATATGTGTGTTTTCTTCAAGGGCTGTTTTGACAACCTCAGTTTGAGGTTTGAAACAAACCCGCCTGTCTCAAGTCAAGCTTAAAATTTCCACCAAATGCTGCACACATTCCAGGGACACTGCATCTATTTGGTTTCTTTGGCTGAACCTAGGGGGAACAAATAAGCTGCTCCATTCACATCAGGACCAACAGTCCGGCACAATTAGATGTCCACCAGCTAGTTGAAGACCGTTGGCTCCGATTTTACCTTCACCACGCACTATTTCTTTTGTTTGTTTTTACGGGGGGGTCGGGGGTCGCGGTGGGAGTTTGATAATGCCCAGTATTTTACTTTTATAGTTTGGAAGTTTGAAGTAAAGGGCTTTGGAATGTTTTGGAAAAGTTTTGGAAATTCAAACAATAGATGTTGTACGAACCCTGGAAAGTTCTCGTGGAGCCTGTAATTCACTCTAAACGCAGTGAAAGTATTGCGTCATGTTATGCACGAAATAATAGATGCGCATATTGTTTAATCAGAAAAGCCTTAGGGTAGAGCTTCCTAATGAACATTCTCGAAGTGAAGTCGTTCCAGCTGTGAGTCAGTTAATTTGACACAAATCAAAAGAGAGGTGTGTATATATAATTTGTTTTAGCACTAACATGCACTCACTTGCGTAGATGAGGTACTAACAGAAAGTGATTGCTCAGCCATTATATTTGGAGGTTGCTTTCGTTTCAATTATTTAAGTCACTGCACTCAGTCATTTTGGGATGCGATCAAATTCGTCAGCTATGGCAATCAAAAGCTTCACTGGTAAGTGCACAAAAAGATATGTCAGTATTTTAATTACTTCACATTTTTGTTTATGCATAACACCAATAATTGAAATGCTCTTGTGTTAAAGTTAGTAACGGTAGCCGTGGAAGCAATAAAAGTACTAAATTTCACCTACTGATACAGATCGAGGAGAGATCAATAGAGTCAGCAAATTAATATTTTAGATTGCCTTTTTCCTGAGAACCACAACCGGATTTGAAACTCAACCTTCAACCTCAGCTTTGGGTGTGTGCAAAGAAGCTTTTGTGTTTACTAAATTAGCATCTTTTACTCTCATTTTGAATGCAAAACTTGTGCACTTGTTTTAGGGATATGGACAAAACAAGTGTTTTCATTGTCACTAAATTATCTCGTGAAATAAACTTTTTGCGAGATAGATCTTTTTGTTTCAGGACAAATTGGAACCAAAAGAGTTCAACAAAATGGTTTCAAACGAAGTGTGACGACAAAGCATTCCCAAAATGAAGTTTATTTCCGGGTGGAACTGATATAGAAAACCTATTTAGTTGAAACGTATTTTAGATCCCACTATTCTGACAGTGTGTATGAACGTAACAATTGTACAATTCTATATCACATATGTATAATTTAAAGAAGCAGCACCTATAGTCGATCAGTACGATCAGGAATTTAACCTCGCTGACGAGCGATGGAATCGATGTTTTATAGTAGTGTTCTCTTGAAACATACAGACCAGCAACCTTAATTTTCAGCTTAACAAGAACTTAGAGATATGATGTATTTTGCCTCCAAAAAAGGGGCGAAAAATAATAGGCTTGCGCGAAAACTATAAAAGTTGAAGGCCCACCGATCTACAATCATGGACTACCTAGTGTACTCAGCTCTCCGGATCCCTTTCCAACGTTGAAGTCGTCGTGAACAGGTTTAATGTTAGAAACGTCTCGACACATTGAGAGCAAGGTGTTCCAATTACTTTTTATCTGTGAGAGCGAATATGCGAGTTCCTTAAAATCGACAGTTGTACTAAGATTTGTTCTGGTTTGACCGTCAATTGTCTCTTTCTATCATCAGAATTTAACTCCAATGAGTGCTAATTAGTTTTGAACATGTTCAAATCTTCGGAGAGAGTAGATGGGACAATTCACTGTGTTCTTGACGTTATTTAACTTTCGTCAACTGTTATTTTGCCAAACTGAGAATAGGAAAGAAAGCTAAAGAAACCTGAGTGTCCTGCTCACTGTATAATTATATCATATTTCTGACTCCATTGTTTCATATAGGCGGATTTCAATTATTGTTATTCATGATTCTACCAGCTCTTTAATGACTGTTTTAGACAAAGGTTTCTTTGTCCCATGTCTCGAAGGTGTTTGAGTTTGTAAACATTCCGCCTATAGTTATTAATGAAGATTTATTTATCGAATGCGTTTTCTCGGAATATGTAGATTCGGTTAGGTTAAATACAAGAATCATATGTCCGTGCACAGATTTGCATGGCTGCATATCTAAAACTAATAGCAAAACGATCAATATCAAAAGGAAGAAAGACGTACAATCTATTAGCTGGTTGATGACTGCACACATAGCTTACCCTTTGCTAGCTATTGAAATATTCATTCGCAGGATAGGTTATGCTATTAATGACCCCATTCAGCAGGAGAATCTTAAGCTGTCAAAATGAATTGTTGATCTGCATGATTAACAAATGAATTTAGATGTAAAAGCGGCAATAATTGAACACTAACTCGTTCAAAACAAAATATTATTACACTGACATGACATTTTAGCGAGTTGTTTCGAATTTCAATCCCAATGTATCTTGTGATTTTAATAAAACTACAACGAAATCCTTGGCATCGGTACAAAGACGAAATAAAATACAATGTTGATCGTTAAGTAGTCGATCCTTGCTTACGACAATGAAAACATATTTACGATAATGGCGACAAAACGAAATTTATGTTGGTGTTTTCTAACCAATCTTTTGGACAATATACAACTTTGTCGTGTTGCTTAAGATTTCAGCGAAAAGGATGCATTTTGGTATTTCTGTTTTTATAATTAATGGCTTTCAAAAAGCTTTAGGATGATACAGAAATGAATGAAGTTTCTCGAAACCACAAGGCCTTTGCATGCTGGGTGTAGCAATTATACGACACAGATAGCTGGTTATTATGAATAGAGATGTGCTACTTGCTCAAGCAAATGTCTTTTTTTGGGGAGGGGGGGGGGAATTAAAAATTCCATTTTGGGGAAGGGTGTCTTTTTCATCTCTTATTTCTCCACAATATAACTACATGTAAACTGGGCATGACACACTTATATAACGTGCTATGACAGCTGTTTATTGATATGGCCCTTCTCGCTATGTTCCTGTTTAAGTTCTGAATTGCAGCCTGCTCGTAAGGTGTCCGAAGAAATGGTTATTGGTACTGTGAAAAAAATTAAAATGTTAGAGTGTGTTTCAAGCAACCAACAGTGTTTTTCACGGATAAGAGGCGAGTTTATCAAATATGCCATATCTCAACAGTCTTCGTTCTCCATTTCTGGATGTTTGATTGAAAGTTAAATAAATGTGCCTGGATAGATATTGGTGCAAAATGCAAACCCTGTTCGAGGCATATTAAAAATATGAGGAGGGCTTTCTCGCACAAAGATATTGTTTTTTCCATGATGCAACGGGGCAGAATTGTGAATCATGGCTGATTCCTCGAAGCTGCCTCTTAAAAATACGTTAGTCCAGCTTGCTTTTGGCCGTCTCTTTAAAACCAACCAAATTTAGTGGAAGGAGTTTAGTTGTTTTATATTGCTTTTGCTCTGGACAAGAAAATTTGAGAAGAAGGATTTCAAAGAGCTTGTTTGTCAGGAAGATTTGTGTCTTTGTACGTGCTGCTTTTGAAGGAAATTGATGTTATGAAATGTTTGCTGTATCAGTTATATCCATGAAAATGACCATTTTTCGTTATGTTGTGGTGTTCTTTTTTTATTATTTATTTGCATGTAACTGTTGCTAGAAGCTTGATATTCACTCAAAATGTGGAAAAATGTGTCATCTAGTCCCTATTTTGTGACATCGCGTGGTTTTGAAGAATTTATTTTACCTGAAGTGCTTTAACGCCAAAAATTGTACAGCTAACTGTTATAATTGTTTGATGAAACATTTTGACCTGCTTGAGAAACATGCTAGGGGCTTCAGCTATGCAATAAACCTAAATCGAACATAATATAATCATTTATTTTCCGATTTATAATTTTATTTAACTAAAAAAAAACCTTGATTTGGGAAATCTTATTATTTAAAATTATTTTTTCTCTGATAATAGGAAGAAAGGAAAACCCATTTCAAATTTATTTCATACAACTAGTATACACTCTTTTTTTAAGAACCTTTTTTTATGAGAACGTTGAGGCTGAAAAAATCCCAAGATTTAAGAACATGCTGAGAACATGCTGAAGCTGGAGATACGTAGAGAACATTTATTTTACACAGTGTAGTCAGTGGAGATAATTTGTTGTTAAACTATAAAAATATGTCTAATGCTCGTGCCACATCGCTTGATGGCCTTTCCGAATGGGTATATACAAAGGCAACTAGTGACACTTGTACATCTTTAAAGACACTAAATTACTGTTACTACTTTGATCGCGGTAGGTACAGTATCAAGCCAGGGTTGCTAATCAATAATTAAAGCGCAGTTGTGTATTGTTATATTTCCACTTTTGGTTGGTTTGTGTGAATGGAAAATAAAAATTTAAGTATCTATCCAATCCTAAGAAAATAAGAACATTTTAAGAACATTTGAGACTGAAATCCTCAAAATTATTAGGAACATCCAGCCTCAGCCACAAAATTAGACGTTCTTATAAAAGAGAGTTGCTTAGTGTCTTGTCATCTTCGCTCAACCACACGTGAGTGATTTTTGGAAGTAATCCATTAAAACACCAACAAAAGGACATGCAGAACGTTGCCACGGTAATAGGAAGGCGAATTAGTAAATTTTTCTCATGATTATGGTCAAAATGTTTGGAGATGACCACAACTTGCCACAAAATTAAACGGGAGGGAAAATATTGACTACGATTCCCTTTAATTTTAGTTGTAAATCATTGCATTTTGCTTTTTTGTATTGTGAAACATTGAAACAGGCCATTCTGTGAAAAGATCTCGTATTGTGAAACAGCCCGTATTGTGAAACAACCCGTATTATGAAATATTAAAACAGCCCATGTTCTGAAACAAAATTTAATTGTGAGGCAGTTCGTATTGTGAAAGAAATCGTTACTTTTACCCAGTCGAAATCGGTTAACAGAACACTCGGTGGACAAAGTGGCGTTCAGAACTACTTCTCTTCTTCTTTGCCAGTCTTACGTTTCTGTCATACTCCAACTAGAAAGGTGCAAAGGCGTTTCCAATTCTATCTTGTTATAATGTACGACTTCATTGATTGTACCATAGCCTTGTACATTATGTTACTGCCGGTGATGTCGATTATGAGCAGGTTGTCAGCCACGTAACAGACAGCTTGAATTTCTCCTCAAAGAGGGTTCGTTTTCCGGATATTGTACAATTGCTAGGAGTCAGCTGAGGTACAGTTGATGATCAATCTTTTGACCTCACACTTCAGCACATTTCAATACATTTCAAGAAGCTTTTCCTCTGCTAAATGTTTTCCAGTTACTGGATTTCTGCTAAATTGAGGCATAAGGTTTTAACAAGAACGTTTAAGAGAGTCTATGACAAAGAAGGGGAGCGTGGGGGCGTTTTAAAAGTAAATGTAAAAGTAGCCTTTATTTAACGTCGGTAGTTTCGTCAGCTCCTAGAGCTGGTATCAATGGAAGATGATGGTGCACACTTTACTCCCCTTCTTCTGGTTGTGTTCTGTTTTACGGATGTTTAAAGCTAAAACTACACAGATCAGAGGAAAGTCGAAACAGACGTTGGAGTCACCGAGAATCGAACTGGGGACCTCTAGCTCCGAAGACCGCGCACTAACCAACTGAGCTACGCCTGCTTCTCTAATATGTAGACGAGTATTGTCTTCAGAAGAATAACATATATCATTTCAAAGGTGTGGGGTGTTGAAAAAGGTGGCAAAAAGTGTTCCTTGGACAGTCCACCAGTAATGATCAACAGTGGTAATTTATCGACCTAAATTTTTCAAAAGTATCACGTTTTAGCTCCCCAAGCAAGGCTTAACACCCCCGCCTTCCCACTCCCAGATAGATCCTTCAAGCAGGCATCTCTTTTGAGCTGTACCATTTTCTGGTGGATTTTCACATCAGAAGTCATTAACTTTCGAAAATGGCACTTGTTTTCTGAGTGGGATTATGTTTGGGGGTGGATCCTATTTTTTCCGAAGTTCAGTTTCTCGCATTACCATAACAAAAACATTGAACAAACAGTATGTTGCACTACCTTGGTAAAGAACATTTTTGTACCACAAATGCAGTGGTATAATATCAAATACTGAGTTAAATGCAAATTCAAACTGAATTGTGCATTTTCTTTCAAGTCCTGTGGAACTAAAACTAAATATTTTGGAAATATTTGGTAGATAAATTGCCATTGTTGATAGGGAACTTTTTGGCAATCAGTAGGGCGACAACGATAAGGATATGGCACTAACTTGACCACTTGGAAATAATCACGTGAAAAGTATAATGCGAAAGTACAAGTTTGGGGTCGTTTTGAGAACGTGAAAGTTGCAATGCAAACTGCCCATTGCCGTCCCAGCTGCTGAATAATGCTTAAGGGATAAACATTCCCTCAATACCATTCACCTAAATACCTTCATATACATTCATAGACCTTAAAAGCTATCGCAAAGTTTCAAATAACCTAGGTTGAATAAAATAACCTGAAATCAAAAATAACCTACAACACAGACGTTCTTATATGGATATGAGAATTGAACTTCGCACCTTAATTGCAACTTAAGAAGTTGCAAATATTTGCCTGAAAAACAATTATCAGGCCTAAACGGGATTCGGACCCATTTGGCCGCTGCCATGCCGGGGTAGATGCTTCAACTACTGAACTATGAAACCATTCCTGGTCTGAGGCAGGTCAGTTGTAAATTCTGCAAATGTAAATGTCTGTTTATTCCTTTTTGTATGTAAATTGTCCTTTTTAATCAGTAGCTAAATTTGTAAAAGAACTTTTATTAATCTTTAAGTACCTTTTAACTTTTAACTATAAGATAAGTTTGTAATTGCAGATACAGACTATTAATAATTCCATTATTTTTTTACATTTTGTAGATGAGAAGCCGGTATTTTGTAATGGAATGCTACAATAAAGCCGCTATTATTATTACTATTATTATTATTATCATTATTATTGTAGTTGTTGTTGTTGTTGTTATTATTATTGTAATTATTATTATTACTATTACATAAACAGGTAAAAAACAACGATAAGAACCGACGTTTCGGCGTCACACTGACGCCATTATCAAGGTAACTGTGTTTGTACAGAAAATTTAGTACAAGCAGTTTCATCGCAAGAAATTAACATATTGAGAGAGGTGCGAAAGATACAGTTATACAAATACTTTCGCACGAATGGAATCTGACTGCACGTTGAGATTTGGTATTAAGTGTCTTATAAAAAGCATCTCGGTATTGTTATTATTATTATTATTACTATTCAAATGTGGTTATATTTACATGAACTGTGGTTAGGAATGGGTTTGATAAATGATCTTGGCCTTAACAAGATTCAAACCTATGACCACTGCGACGTTAGGGTAGGTGGTCTAACCACATGAGCCATGAAGCCACTCTTATAAACCCGTACCAATGATGCAACGTGTAAATGAGGGTGTATGAAATAAATCAATATACGAATTGCGGCGAGGAGTCATTTATTTCAAAGTTATACCCTTGTTCGCACTGCCTACTGACTTCTAAATCAGCTTTATTCATTTACAGGACTGGTTGCCATGTTAATGACGGTTACTTCAGTTTCGTCAACCGGTAGGTTTGTTCAGTAACAATCTTGAAAGGAAAGTTTGCATGAGTTGATGAACTGGAGCTCAAACATATAAATTGTGGTGTAAATAAAGGCTACCACCACTGTGATAAACTTTTACTTTTGTGAAATGGTCAAAAGCAGGAAAAAGATTCTTAGATTTGCCAAAGCAGTGAAAATAAGCTTAGTTATTTTGTGAATGGGAGGGGCAAGAGAAATGTGATCGAGAAAGCTAAGGGGGAGGGGGGAGGGGGTTGCATGCTCCTATTCCGGTGTTTTTGAATCGATATTTCCTATGAAAGTTACAAGTATTTTTCTGATATCATTTTGGTTGGGAGGGGGTATTTCTCCGCCTTTAACGACCCTGATTTTAAATCCAAAAGTCTGTAAAAGGTATTGTTAGCTCGTAAATGTTATATCAATGCTACACAATTATGCCACATTCCACCCGTAATGATATTAAGAAAAATATAGGACGTAATATGACGTCGTAAAAATGGTTTAATCTTTTAAGGATTGCTATTTAGCGTAAGTATGCAAAAAGACCATGAATTTGTTAATTATGAAGATATTTTTTCGTTTCTGTAGCTATATCTCGATTTCAGGAAGCTTCCCACTAGATTACAATAACATATATGGTGGTTTCCACGGCAACGCACCTCTTAGAGGTCTACCACGACATCTTGAACTCCATCGCTTGTGGCAAAGAAGTTGATACTATCTACCTCGACCTGTCCAAAGCCTTCGATAAGGTATCACACAATCAACTGTTGTTTAAACTGGAAATGTGTGGC
>JANSTQ010099094.1:0-10550 GCA_026167885.1 Bergia puertoricense
AACATTAGTAAATGAATATTTTGTGTGGATTAAGTTTAAATTCCACTAGTTTTTGAAATCACAAAAATTGCAAAAGCCAATAGTACAACATTTCATTGAGAGTCATAAACAAGGCACTTTATTTAAACCACTGTTTAAAAATAACTATTTGTTCAATCGTACAAGATTATCAATACCAATAAAATTTTCTTAAACACTAATATTTCACTAAAATTTACAGTGCAAATAAATATGTTACTGGTGAGTCCTTTCAGAAGACCATCAAAAGTACCTCATATAAACTCATGTATAAGTCGAGTTTTTAACACATGAAAGTTTACCCTAATTGACAGGTCCATATATAGTTTGTGCCATATCAAAAGCTTCAAAACTCCAGGGAAGGGGGTGATTGCCTTTGAGAGCAATAGCATTGAGCTTTCTATTAGTTTATACACAGAAATGCTTAGTGTAGATATAAATAAAACAATTAAATCTGTCACAGTCTTGTGCTGCTCAATGGATCATCACAAAAAAAGGTAAAAGAATTGTCAATTTTAGCTTCAAAATTGGAGTTTAATTGACTGGTACACAAGTATAATTTAATATGGTACATTTACATGAATAGTTTACCTTGAGTCCAGCCTTGTCTGCCAAAGAGTGAGCATCAACCCCAGCGATGTATATACCCAGGCCATACTCAGCGCCACCTCGCACCATCAATCCCAACTTACTCCCATCTTCAACAAACAAGTTTACCTGCAGAAAAGATATTCACATCACACTCATGAAATATCTGGTCATAATCCCCCCTCTTCCAACCAATCATATGGTGTATCTGTATGTGCACAAATAACTGGGGGGAAGAAGGGAGGGGTGGCAGGGGGACAAAATGACAGTTCATTTTGCGCACCTTTCAGCGTAAACCCTGAGAGGGGGATAAGGAATGGGCAAGGATCTAATATTTTATTTCTTTGTCCCATGGGTAGGGTATTTGACAAAATACATAATTGGCATCTGCAGTGAGATTTCTTCCCCTGACTATGGGAACTTTACAAAGGATATCACTAAAATGTTATGCCCAGATAACAAATACCAAAGCCCCAACCACCACCCCATCATGGGGATTATATAACAAGGGTGCATTATACACTCAAGTTTCGTTAATTGCTGATAATAAGGAAGCATTCATAATTTATGGGGTAGGGGGGGCTATGAGGATTTTGCTTTTTTCAAGAATATTTTTTCTGTTGGCCCCTCCACTTCAACTCATTATATAATTCCATGACCCCCCTAACCAACAGTGTTTCAGTAGATACTAAATCCAATGCCCCCTCCCCCTCCCCCTCAAGACCTTTTTGAATAAAAAGATTTAATCTCTTTGCTTCTTGTTACATGATTTATAATAATCTTGATAAAAAGCCCAAAAAATCTACTTTACTGAAAGGAGTGTGTCAGCTGAAGATGAACGACAAAGAAGAAGAGACATTTAAGCTCTCAAGAGTACTAGTAATGATGAGTATAACTGGGATTAGAACTTCTTTTGGCAAACAAGCTAATTCCTATATGTCTTTGAACTTGATAAATACTGTATCTTGAACTACCCTCATTGCCAAGGAAGCACAAGCTTAAAAAAAGAGAAGGTGGAAATGGTTGCAACTCATATTCATGAATGTCAGGGTACTATATAGTCTTCAAGATGTCCTTGTCACTCACTGGGAAAACTCTCCATCATGCTGAAATTCTTGACAATTCGGACGAATCAAAGGGTGAGGAGGAGGTCATCCTGGAAACAGTGAGTGAGCCTGCCACCAGTGAGTGTGAAAGCATAGCCAGTGATAAAGCAATTGAGATTGAGAAGGTATGTATCTATCAGACAACTCACCAGTCAAAATACCTGCAACCACTAGATGTGGATGACGATCAACCCACTTCCTCCTGTGAACAGTGTGATCCAGTCTTTTCTGCATGACCCCCCTTTTCTAAACCTTTGCCCATAATCCATACCCCCCAAATTGTTACTGCAAAAAATAACTGCCCCCCCTTAAAATCCTCATAGCCCCCCCCCCCACAACCAATAAATTATGAATGCTCCCTAATTTAATCCATACTTGTATTTGATGAGATATTTGATATATACATGGTTCACAATAAATTTATAGTAATTTACCAGTAAGTATTTTTTTCCAAGTTTTCAAGTCACTATCCCAAACATCTTCAACAAGATGTAACCTCCTTGTGCTATCCATTTATTTAAAAATAAAACGTATAATATTTCTTGTTCCAAGAGTAAAACACAAAGGTGAATATCACATTGTATTACATTAAGGAGCACAGCAATAGCAACAAACCTTTCTCTCATCATCATCTCCAAGAAGGCGCAGCTCACTCTTTTGCATATGCTCTATATCCCGGCCAAGTGAGTCAACTGTGGGGGGAGGGCTCACTTGTCTTCCCTTCGGGTCTACCCATTTGTATGTTGTCTCTGCTATGTATGTGCCAGGAATGCGACCAACAGACCTCACAAACACATCAAGCTTTCTGTGCTTTTGGATAAACTGCAAATTCATAATCGAAATATTAAGACAATGAGCTGCCAATCAAGATCATGTCCAGCAGTTGAGCAGTTAGCTTGTTTGACTCACAACCTGAGGGTCATGACTTCTAACGCTAGCCTGACCACTGTGTTGTGTCCTTGGGTAAGACACTATATTCTATTTGTACCAGTTGACTCAGATGTATTACTGAATAGCAGCTTTGGCCCTGTCCAGGGGGAGTCACATACTGAGGAATTTGCAACCGAACATGATATATATTAAATTATAAGATAAACTATAAATAATAGTACTAAAAAATCCATATGAAAAAAATTGAAAACATATATAACAATAATAATATAAATAATAGTAATTACAATTAAAAAACAGTCATCAGGTCAGTGATACCTGTATGAACACACTGCCGAATACAAGAACAGTGCCATTTGAAAACACCTAACAAAGGAACACAACACCCATACAGCACTAATCTTCTCTATTCTTAGGAGATGCAGTTCTAAGTAAATTTGAGTGTCTTATTACATTGGAGACTTGAAACCTTAAGTCTTACTACACAGTCAGACTCTGTTAGGGCTAAACTCTTCATGTGATATTCTATGCAATTTAGGTTGTTGTCTCTTAAATTTTATATTCTATGTCCCATAGGAATTAACTACTATTCATCTTTATATTCATATCTCTTAGTTTTCATCAGTTCATGTCTTAAAAGATTTGTCATATATATTGACATTGATATGCTCCATATTCTCATTTTGACTTGATATGACACATGAGTAACATCAAAACATCAACAATTTTAAATTTCTCAGTTTATACTCATGTACAATCTTAGTAATTTATTGTCACAATGTTTCATTGTTAAACTATTTTCCAAGATTATTTGAATTATGAGGAAGACAGGTACGTACCTTAATACCATTATCAAAAGCAAGTTTCAGAGCCATTAAGAGCGAGAGAAACAGAGAGAGAGAGAATGTGTGAGAGGGAGAGAGAAGACCGACAGAGAGCCAGATGGACAGACAGACAAACAACTTTCTTCTAACTAAAATTGTTTCCTGCTAGCTTAAATTCTATTTTTTTTTCTTTCTAGCTTCAACTAATTAATTTAAATGACAGGCTCATGAAGCACTACCTCTATTCCTCCCTCTGTCCACCACCCCTCCATGCATCCCTCCCCTGTCCTGCCAGCCCCACCACATAGTAATCCTTAAATCTCCCACTACTGTTGTCTCAGCAACAAAATGTCATAAAATGGTTGTCCAGTGGAAAACTGACGAATCTTCCTTAATACAAAAAAATTAATGATTTTGACATTATTAGAATTCACAGACAGGACAAACAAAAGACTATGTCTAATTAGCTATTCTCGAGAGATTCTTGATTCATTATATCCTTCAAAATTTTCACTGCACGCGTGTACGTCAAAGATGTTTTCTTTGCAATCTTTGAATACTTGCGAGAAATTTGTTTTTTCCAACATTAAGTTTTCTTTGCAATCTTTGAATACTTGTGAGAAATTTGTTTTTTCCAACATTAAGTAAACATAGCTCTATATTTTGAAGGTAGGTGCTTGAATACCTGAATAAACACTTAAGATTTTTCCAAACAGCAAGTATATCATGCTTGAACTGTAATTTACAAGTCAGAGAAATAAATCCATTTACTGACTAATTGATGACGTTCCATTTCAGTTGTTCCACGACCCAAGGCAGGTGATTGCTTTAAATTCCTAATTTTATAAAACTTGAGTTGAATAACTCTTCTTTTAATAGAAAATTTTCGTGATCTTTGGAATACTAACGATAAACTCTCTGGAAACTATTTAGCTAAGCGCAGACTATGTGTAAACAAAACCCAAGTCACACTCACGGAACTGTGTTTCGCGTCAAAACAATCCGACTTTTGAATGGCTTCCATTTCCAGCGCTCAGCCGGTAAAACCCCGGAGATTTGGTGACTCATAAATTTTTGCTTCTTTTGATATATTGTGATCTCTCAGAGATTTAACCGCAAAAGCAGAACAGTTGAAAATTCCACAAAGAAATATCAGATATAAAACAAAAACTGATACGAAATTCGGTTAAGGCAGTAAAAATCATAGAGCTCAACCATACCTGTACCGCTTGCCTGTGCGTCAAGCCATCAAACAATGTCCCATTGACGACCAATATATGGTCTCCGGGTAACAGTCCTTGCTTCTCAGAAATTGAATTTTCATCCACAAGTGAAACATATAAACCAATTCCGTGCTCGGATCCACCCCGTACACTAAATCCAAATCCTGCATTAGCAGATCGCTTGAGATATAATCTTTTTATCGGATATTTTTCTTTCAGTTCTTGTCCTGTCGGGGAAGTTTTCCTCGACCTTGAGGGTCCTCGAAGATCAACTCCCGAATCGGCCGACGCATATCTATCAATATGTTCTGGTAAACTCGACGAAGTTGCTTTTCTGTGAAGTTTATGTCGTGATCGTGAAGGAGATTCCGCTCGGGTTCCACTGTACCAGTAACGATCGAACTCGGATTGCTCGCCGGGTGGAATAATTCTCCGTAATTGTGGATATATTTCTCTTTTTCTAGGTGTGTTGAGAATGCTATGAAGAGAATCTACGAGCCGCTTCACACTGCGGTTCTTCTGATATTGGTTAAGTGACTGGATGAACAAACTTCGATCCGCATCGTTCAAAGTTGTAGTCAGTACGTTGTGCAAGTCGCGTACGTTTTCGGAAATTTGTCTTCGTTTTCTTCTTCGCTGCTCAGACATATCCCGGGCAAATTTTATGTCAACTAAATCTCATCGGAGTTGTCTTTCTGTCGAGGAAATTTCCATCTTGCTCTCATTTTGAATGTGATTTTTTAAAAGTTGTACCCGCCAAATTCTTAAGTCTCAAAAAAAAATTAAAACTACACAAAACAAACTTCGATCTGCACGAGCAAAGCGAAGAACACACGTGACATGAAACAACAGTTTTGATTGGCAGAAATTTTTAAATTTTAGCATCAAGAGCTTCCTTCGCAACACTTTTTAATTTCATTCAGGAGCTTCGGTGGCAAAGTTGTGTCATTAAAACCGAGTGCTTATTGTCATTTTCTTCATAAAATTTTTCTTAAACTGGGATAGTACAATGAACCATACAAAGGTGAACAAAGGCTTCAACTCTTTCGATTTTTCCTGGAGTTTTTGGAGGGGGTGGGGTGGAGTACTCAAGCTCACCCATTTTTTCTTTTCGGCTGGGGTTGTGCCACTCAAACCTTCAAACCCTGACCCTATTTCAGATCCGATAAAGCAGTTTTCTATACATCATTTCTGACCCACAAAAATATTTTCGTTACTCTATTTCAGGCCAAACTGCAGAAATCGATTCCAAATTTCAGACAAGGTAAAACCTGTATAAATACAAACAGGCCAATATAACATTGTGGTTGTAACATAGCTGAAGTTTTACTCATCTTATATCCTGAAATCTGCAAAAGACCAATTCATGCCAGAAATGTTGAAGCACTTATTAAGAAAAACATTTTTTTGCAAAACTCGTATACCTTTTTCCAGACTACTCAGGCAAAATGTTCTGCACCTTTTTCCAGACTAAGTCGCCCCAAAACCATATATATCCTTGAGGGCAGCACACACCCATATAGTCAATTGGAGGAAGCCTACTGGAAGTCCCCGGAACTTTCATGTGTCTCTTGGACTCCCAAATTTTTAAAACTCAAAACAATGCACTGAATTTTAAACAATTTTTAAACAGAGGAACAATTTTACACATTTGCTGCTTTAAGGTCTTGTGAATTTATAAACAATAGTTACAAGTAAATTCTTCTGCCAAAATCCTTCAAACCTTTGTGCAGCCACAACTTTTGAATCCAGGCCTAACAAAGGTTTGTAATTTTTTAAATAATTTTTTTGTAAAGTACATCCTTTTGCTGCATAATTTATTTATTTTGACAGTTAAATAAACTATTATACTTAGAATCGGAGGATTTGGGAAAGATTTACTAGAATTCTTTATTTAATTTCACAAAACCTATGGAATGAATGATTGTTCCTATTTTTGTCATAGACAGGGTCAAGGTTTGATAACCTGAGTCGCATGTCCCCCTCCCCCCCCCCCTCCTCTCTCTCTCTCTCTCTCTCTCTTCTCATTTTCCTCCCCAAATCCAACAACCACTGAACATCCCCATCCTCCAGAGTCTTTACAGATGCTCAACCCTTGGACAGACCAAGATATTTTTCATAACAAATAAACCCAAAAAGGGGGGTTCAATCAGACCACCATCTCCATGATTTTCCATATGGTTACACATAAAAGATTGAGCTTTGACACATTAATATTGCTTTCCATAACAAAAACCAAGTTTTAATTTAAAACTGTTGCTATGGCAACAGTCAATTCACAACAATTTCCAAAAAATATTTTTTTGCAAAATTACAGCTGTTTTTTAAAATAAGTAGAAAAATGTGTTTACATTCTCAAATAAGAAAAATAATTAATAATTAAGAACAAAATGGGAAAAAGTTCAAAATTAGAACAAATTTTGTCAAAAAAATTTTTGATTCAAATTTTAATTTGCATCATTAATTTTGCACCATTATAAATGATGACATCATCAAATCAAGACCAAAAGATGCATTATTTTATAATTAGACCTAAAGGTACTGCAAGTTCAATTTGGATTGCTTCAAAAGCTTCAAGTTTTAGACCAAAAAGCTAGGGCCCCTTTTGGACATTCCTTTGCAGTGAAAAGTCTACCTCAGATATACCACTAGCAATGAAAAAAATAGTCTAGGGAGTGGCTATATTTTTTACTTTATGACAGAATTAAGTGCATAAACAAGCAAATTTAGCTGCTATGAACTAGATCAGTTTTTACCATAGACCCTTCAAATAATAATAAGTAAAATAATACTTTGAAGAACGTATTTTTAAAACATTTATTAGAAAATTCTAGCATAACTAAAAGTATACAAAATGGTGGGACAGGATTAAACCCTGTTACCTTAAAGTAACAGCAAAAGTCTGAAGTTGAATTACTAATAAAAGTAATTTTGATGATTGCCAAACTTATAACTGTAATAGGATTTTTTAAATTGAAATCATTTAATCAAATATTAAATTCATTTTTGCTAGGATAGCCAAGTAAACCAAGTGAAGTATGAGCACAACTAATTCAGACTTTTTCAGCCGAAACTGATAGGATGTGACTGTACATATTTGGTGGTGACGTCAGAACTTAAAAATGTAAAAATAATATAGACTAAATACTTAAGAAAATCTGAAGAAAAAATCAAATGACAGTGAATTCATATGCAGTAGTTGTTGTCATCTGTATGTACAAGCAATAGCTCATTTCCGAATTACGCTTCAATTCAAGTGGACAACAACATGAAGTCGAGGGCAGGTGCTAAGAAATGCAGCAAATATATAGAAACTTGGTGCCCGACCTCGACATCATGTTGTTTGCAGGAACTGAAACATAATTTGGAATTGGCCCATTAAAAAGTCAACTTCCATATAAACATGAATTTTATGACATGTGTGTAACTCTTTTTTTATACTTCCAAGTTATCAATTGGACATTTTGTGGAAGTTGTGGTAAGCCATGTCTTGATACATTTACTGTGGAAAGCATGCCCACAAGGTAAATATTTACGCACACATCCATCCTCATAGTCTTCCATACAGATTGTACATTGTTCAATGTCATTGTTCTCAATTCTGTATTTATCTGTCCTCAGATTATCAACAACAGGTTTGCTAACAGTCTTGGGAACAACTGACAGATCTAGCTGCAACAATAAATCAAAGTCTTCTGGTGTGATTTCTCTGTCTTGTAACTCTATCAACCTATTCATAAATTCATCTGTAGTGGCTACAGGTCTTGGGGCATTACATGGTTGAAGAATATATTTGCTCAGTCTTTTCTTATCAGCCTGGTCTTTGTTTCTCAATTTGTTATTTTCATTCTTGCGTTTCACTGGATCTGCAATCAGTTTGAAATCTGCTGTAGAACTGTCACCACTGTTCTTCTTCCTTTTTCTCGAATTTCGTCTTCTGATCTCAGCAAGATCTAACTGAATCAGAACATCAAAATCTTCTGGTTGAATTTCACGGTTCTGTAGCTCAATGAGTTTTTCTGCTGAGCCACTCTGCAGGAGCCCTTTCTTTGCATTGGAAGAGGAAAGAATATACTTTCTCAATTTCTTCATCTTTTTTTCAACTCGCTTACTGTATTTTGATTCAGGATTCCTGTAGTTTTGAGGTTTTGAATTAGCACTCTTTTCAACCTGGCAATCTTCATGTTTTGGTACCCAGTCTGGACACCTGCGCACAATGTTCTTGTCCCTTAGTTTTATTTCAATATTTTCTTTTCTGCTTTTTATATTCTCATTTTGGTGTTTATTCTTCTGGATCTCTCTCTTACAAGCAGCAAATTTTGCTCGCTTCGCATTCTTTCTTCTCTCAGAACTCAGTTGAGATGAATGTTCAAGCTTTTTGCAGAATCTCTTTAACCTTTCTGATTTACTGTTTCTCCACTTCCTTTTGATCTTGCCCGTACACTCTTCCCAGGAGGCCAGCTGAGTAGCGTATTTATTGAACACATTTTCAAGATCAGATTCGACGTAGAAATCTGATCCATCCTCTGAAATCTCTTCCTCGTCATCACATAGCCAATTAACGTTGGAGATGGTCTCTGAAAACGTTTCTGAAGCAGAACCATGTGCTGCTTCTGGGACGACTAAATATTCTGTGCTGCTTTCCGTTTCAAACCCATAAAGAGTTTCCAGCAACTCTCGTTCAAGATCTCTTATTCGGCGTCCAGAATCGATCTCTCGGTCTTCCGCATTCTGGCACTGAACCAGACTTTTTCTCTGCTTCCTGCTGTTCTTTCTGACTTTGCGTATAAACTTTGGTGAGCTTAGGGCAGAAAGTGTTGAATTTGATGCTTTCTCATCTAGAAGGAGATTCCCTTTTGTGTCAACTTCTGCTTCGAAGACTGTCATTTTATTAAAAAAAAGAACGACTGTGTGAAAAAGATGTCGAGAAATTTGTAACACTGACTATTAGAATAGGTACAGAAAAGAGGTTAGTAAAGATCAGTGGCAAAGTAATAGGTTATATATACCTTTGAGTGAAAAGCTGACACGTAATTCGCAGAAAATAGCAACATTGGTGTTTTCCCCAGGGGATCGTTCAGTTTCAAATCATGGTGCAACAAAATGGCGGCGCTTCTCTGCTCGCCCCAGTTTTTTTGGCAACCGAGCCAACCCGGGTCACCCTGGGTTCCCTGGGAGCTAGGTTTTTAAAAATAAATATAAATAAATAATAACAATAAACTAAACTATATAAGAACTACAGTAATTAAGTAATCGAATGATGAATAAATGCAAACTAATAACCGTGCCCTTTCGTCTCGCCACGCAACGCTTCCTAAATTAAAATTTAAGGCAAGGTCGTTGTAATATATGACGTCATGTGAGAGGCCGAGGTGGATAGTGTTCAAAGAAACTTTTAAAATATCTCAAACTAGATTGGCCCCAGAGATATAGCCTGCAGAACAAAATTGACCCCTCACATTTTAAGTCTGTTTGCTTTCACGAGTATTCACCGTATGGACTGTACGAAACTGTGTCGTCGCCTTCGACCAGGTCTGTTTTGACTCCAGGGTTGGGACTACATTGAAAGAAAATCGAAACATTTCAGTTTTGACAGCGATACTTATTTCTCAATCCGACAAACCACAAAGTAGCGAGGAGGAAGGCACGTGCATGTTTCCTCGACATGTGCTTACTGTGACTAACATATATTATTATTCACGTGCATGTTTCCTCGACATGTGCTTACTGTGACTAACATATATTATTATTCACGTGCATGTTTCCTGGACATAGAGGCTTACTGTGACTAACCTATATTATTATTCACGTGCATGTTTCCTGGACATGTGCTTACTGTGACTAACATATATTATTATTCACGTGCATGTTTCCTGGACATGTGCTTACTGTGACTAACG